>ML391859.1:31830-52165 GCA_005239525.1 Nicotiana knightiana | reverse complement strand
AATGCTTGATATATGAGGGATTCACATCCTTCCTTGGCCTCGATACATGGAATGTACGGGTCATTATATACAGATGAGTCGTCCTCCCCATGAACAACAATTTCTTGCCTGTCATACTCGAACTTGACCATCTGATGTAGGGTGGATGGTACAGCTCTGGCCATATGGATCCATGGCCTTCCCAGAAGAAAATTATAGGAAATTTTCATATCCAACACTTGAAACACAATGTTAAAATCAACCGGACCAATTGGCATGGTGAGTTCGATCTCCCCAATAGTGTCTCTTCTTGAACCATCAAAAGCTCTGATGCTGACACTACTAGTTCGAATTCTGTTAGTGTCAATGTTCAGCTGTTGTAAAGTAGAAAGAGGGCATACATCTACACTTGAGCCTCCGTCAATCATGACTCCCTTTACGTAATGCCCTTCACACTTGACCACAAGATGCAAAGCTTTATTGTGCCCAGCCCCTTCCTCAGGCAAATCATCATCGCTAAAAGAAATCTTATTCACTTCAAAGAATCTTTCAGCCATTTTTTCTAGTTGATTCACCATTGTCTTTTCTGAGACATATGCCTCATTCAAATTTTTGATCAACACACGGCGATGTTTTTCTGAGTGCAAAAGCAGAGATAACAAAGATATCTGAGCAGGGGTTTTCCTTAATTGGTCAATGATTGAGTAGTCCTGCATTTTTATCTTCTTAAGTAATTCCTCTACTTCTTTTTCTGCAACTGGTTCTTTCACTGGCAAGTGACTTTCCCTAGCTTGCTTAGCTTTTGTCAATTTCTCTGGCGAGTAACACCTTCCAGAGCGGGTCAAGCCCTCCATTTCATTTACTTATTCAACTATCTCTTTTCCTTTGTATGTCATGACAGTCTTGTTATAGTTCCAGGGAATAGCTTTTGTGTTTATCACTGGGAGTTGTGCCGTAGGTTGGATTACAACTGGCTCTGTTATATTTATCAAACCATTATTTGGAACAATCTTTTGAATTCCCTCAGGGATGTAAAGTTTTGGCCCATCCAATTGAACCTCAACCTTTTTTGTGCTTCCAGGGACATAGAGAACCATTTTTTCAGAACATAGGTTTGAAGTAGAGCTTGCACCTTTCACAATCAACGGTGCCAATTGCGACGGGATTACTATCGCTTTTGGCTCTTGCCCTATGGTTCCAACAACCATCTCTATCTAGCCAAACTGCTTATAATCCCGATCATCACAAATCATCCCAATAAAATGTGTATTATCATGAGTTGGGAGTGGATTGTTTGTGATATTAGGAGTGTCCTCATTGTTTGTCACCACAATTGCCTTTGCTTCAATCAAATTTTCAATGGCTTTATTTAATGTCCAATAATTTTCAGTACTATGACCTTGGGTGTTAGAGTGATACTCACTTGCATTTGAGTCAAAACCTTTTGAATTTGGATTCACATAACGCAGCATGACAGGTTCAATCAACTTCAATTGCATAAATTTTTGAAATAGTCTTGTATACGATTCTCCAATTGGGGTGAACTCTTTCTTTGGCTCCTCCTCTCTCACATATCCTTGTCGGGGACGAGGATTATATGATGCCTGAAAATTCGGGCTAAGTTGACGGGAGCCTTGTGGGATCGGTGCCTGACATTGCTGGTAATTGGGAGGCCTAGCATAAGCCTGAGCATTAAACACTGTGTATTGTTGTGAAGGAACTGAGTGTCCAGGACTCTGAGGTGGATAGTAGTGTTGAGGAGAATTGGATTGTCCTTGTTGGAATTGCACATAAGAAGGAATTACCTCTCTTTGAACTCCTCTGAACCCAAATGCCATCATGGATCCTTCCTCTTTCTTTTTTCAGTTCCCAAAACTGCCTGACCCGCTTTGAATTGCTTGCGTGGTCGCCTTAAGGGCTGCCTGACTCACAATTTTTCCCAATTTCATGCCATTATCAACTAATTCACCAATCTTAATCGCCTCAGCGAAAGGTTTACCAATGGCAGCCAACATGTAATGGAGGTAATCAGGATCCTGAGCTTGGAGAAAATAGTCAATCATTTCTGCCTATTTCATTGGTGGTTTGACCCTAGCAGCCTGCTCTCTCCACTTGATTGCATATCCTCTGAAGCTTTCTGTTGGTTTCTTCTTTATGTTGACGAGAGAGGAATGGTCTGGAACTATATTAATATTGTACTGAAAATGTTGGACAAAATCTTGAGTCATGTCGTTCCACACATGCCAGTGAGAAATGTCTTGATCTATGAACCATTCTGAAGCAATTCCAGTCAAACTTTCCCCGAAATAAGGCATGAGTAATTCTTCTTTGCCTCCTGCTCCCCTTAATTGGTTACAATACCTCTTCAAATGGGCGATGGGATCACCATGCCCGTCATACTTGTCAAGCTTGGGGGTCTTGAAACCGGGTGGCAAATGGACATGGGGAAACATGCATAGATCATTAAAGGACACACTCTTGTGGCCTCCCAAACCCTGTATGTTTCTCATGGTTTGTTCCAAGCTCTTCATTTTTCTAGTCATTTCCTCTTGTTCTGTATTCTTGTCAGGATTTTCGATCTCAACTGGGAACATGTTCTGAGGGATATGCTTATATGAATCTTGAACCTTGAAAGTCAGTTCTGGAGAGTAATGTTGAGCATCACGAGCATTCAGTTGCGGATCAGTGTTGGACTTTTGAGCAAGAGCTGGTTGAGGAACAGTGAAAGTAGGGACAATGGGTACCGTATGTGGGTCATTTCTGAGGGGTGCGGTTGGAGGACGTGGAATGGAAGTACTGGGGATAGTGGGAAGGTTAATGCTTGGACTGAATCCAGGTTGGTACAATGGGTTACTTGTTAGGGAGATGGGCACTTGATTTGCAACTGAAACATTATCCAAAGTCCCTATGGGTAGTGGAGGCGGTGCCTGTCCATTCGCCCAAGCTTGGTACATCTCTGCCAATTGTTGCTTCAACACTCTTACTTCTTCAACCAATCCCGAACTTTGTTCGACCAATTGTTTATGGACATCATCATTATCTGACTCGTTCCCACTGTTGTTTGCCATGCTACTTTTCCCTTTTGATCTCGTGTTGTAAGGGTGAGTTTCCAGTTTAAACCACAAACCAACCACCTTTGTTTAACTATATCTTTTTAGATGAAAAACAACAAACGTGTTAGAGTTAGGCATTTTGCAGATATTAATCACACATTATATGTCATGCATCTAATACCATTTTCATTTCTAGAATGAGTTTGACAGGCTTCATGTTTCATCGCGGCTTATCGGTTTATTGGTTTATTTTCATCTTGCATTTAGCGTTCTCTTTTCTTTTCTTTTTTTTTTTATTTATTATTATTTTTATTTTATTTATTTATTCCTAAAGTCCTTTTTTATTTTATAGATTAATTATGGTTATGATCGCGTCCGATGGGGATTGCCTATGTATCATGACGCCGCATGAATCAGACCATTACATAGTTCAGGAGGGAAATAAAAAAAAATTTTAATGGGGTTGAACCTGATGAAGGTTGCCTACGTATCTCACATCCGGTGAGAATCAAACCCGCGTAGTTCGGTTAAAATAATTTTTTAAAAAAATATTTTAAAAATTGTGATTTTACATACTAGAACCCTTCAAAAATTTAATATTTTTTTTTTTAAAAAAAAAATGTATTTTATGAAAATTTGGAGGAAATTTTCTCTTTCTCTATCCTCTTTTTAATCGATCTATCCTAAAGCAAGTCAACATTTCAGTTAAGCCTACCAAATAATGTTACATGTAGCACAGAAAAACGAACATGTTGGTCTGAAAAATTGGTACCTGTCCTACACGGAACCTGACCCTGTGCCGAGTCTCGCTAAGTCCAATGCACATGATGCGAATAAAACGTAACCTACTAGGAATATTCATTGCTTGTGTCTTGTTCTTCTAAGTTTTCAAATCTTAAAGGAGATGGTATCTAGACCTGGCTTACCCTAGCGGACAACCCGAGCCGAGGAGTGTCAAGCATCACCAGTAGTAGAACAGCACTGGCTAGCTAACGGCTCTCCCGCCTAATCATGTGTGACTAAATCCTTCACCAGAAGTTGATAGGCTAACTGGCTTTATCTTATNATTGAGTTTTGGTGTTCCAAGTCACCTTTTATTGAATCCCTTATCAAAAGAAAGATTTGACTCCTAATTCATTATCTGCGAAAACAGAAGACTGAGTAAGGAATTCTGTTGACCGAGGGGAAGGTGTAAGGCACCCCTCGAGTCCTGTGGTTCTAGCACAATCGCTTTATTGACTAATGTAAGGCTTAAATCAATTTTTTAGCTATTCTTGTATTTTTATTGATTATGACTTATTTATTATCGCTTAATTAATTATTGTATTTTTATTAATTATATTCACTAAGATGCGGTACACACACAAGGTATTCTTTGAAATTAAATGTTAAACCAAGGCACGGAAATACACATGGTCAAAATATAATTATTTTAAATTTAAAGGTATCGAGACGCGGGGATGAGCACAAGATCCCTTTATTATTTAAGCATATTAATCCAAGGTTCGGGTATGAACACATGGGCTAACAGTGTATTTAAAATATTAATTATTTTGTCTATTTTATACTCGAGATATTTAATAGTATATATTATTATTGTTGTTGTTGTTGTTATTATTATTATTATTATTATTATTATTATTATTATTATTACTACTACTACCACTAATCTTGAATTAGCTCCTAACTCGTCTTGCTCCCTCATTTTTTTTTTATCACTCTTTTGTTTCTTACGATGAGTTTGAATTAACCTGTAACCATATCTCTTCCTCACTTATCCACATTTATTTTTTCAATCCTAACTATCAGGCCGTTACTCTATTGTTTGGATTAACTATGAATTAACTTAGAAGAGCCTCCCTATAGCAACGGCTAAACTCATAACAAAATATAGGATGAAACGAAATAACACAAATAATTAATTCACATGAACCATAACAAGAAATGTAAAAAATAAATCTAATAATCAAAACAAAGTTTAGAACTAGTTATTTAAGGACGGATCGCTCAATTCAGAAATATAAAACAAATAAGTTCACTCATCAAACATGTTGACAAGAATTATGTAAATTTTCCTAAACCGATGCACACGACTAAACTGTGAAACTAAATAGAACAATTTGAATATTCATAAATCATAACAGTTAGTGACATAAGAAATTAACTAGTCAATCAATCCCATTTATGAAAATTGACTCTACAAGAAAACTTTGAAAAGATAATTTTAAGGCCAATAAACTTTTAGTAAACTTAACAATTCCAACTACATCCTAATCGTTATTTTCTTTAATTTAAACCAATATCAAATAATCTTACAAATTACTTAGACACGTGAACCCCTTTTTATTAAGACAAATTTATATATCTAGAGATTTAAACTAGAGATCCTATTAAAGTTTAAAAGCAATACTCATTTATTTACATCTCAATAAACATGTAAGTCATTATAAACAAGAAATTAATAGATTTCATTCCAAGACAATAGAGTATAAAAAAGACAAAAGAAAAGAAGAATTAAATTAATATTCATATGTTCCATCATACCTTTTTTGCTTCTGACTTTTTCACTTCTTTTCCCTTCTTTCATTTTCTTCTTTCTTTCCTTCCTTTGTCTTTCTCTTTCCTTCCTTTCTCTTTCTGTCTTCTGTCTGTCCATTTTTCTTTTTCTTTTCTTTTTTTTCTTCTTTCTTTATTTTCCCTTTCTCTTTCTCTCCGTTCTCTTTTTCTGTTGTTCCTTTCTTTTTTCTTTCTTTCTTTTTTTTGTCTATTTATAGAATAAGATGGATGAAGTGGTTGGTCAAATGTGATATTGTATGGGAGTAGGAGTGTGGGATTTTTAGGCTAAATATTTGCGGTTAGTTAGCTAATTTAAAAAAAATAGATTTTTTTAGATAATCCTAACTTTAGCTTCAAAGTTTTATTTTTAATAAAAAAAATCATTTTTTTTCCTTTTTTTTGTTTTAATTTTCTAAATCTTAGATAAAAGATGGTAACGTGTGTGTATATATATATATATATATATATATATATATATATATATATATATATATATATATATATATATATATATATATATATATATATATACACACTTTAAAAAGATCATTTTTGTGTCGTTATTTAGTTTACAAGGTTTTTTATAATTTTCCATAATTTTAGAGCTTTAAAATTGATTTTTCTTACATTTAAATTACTTGAATATCTATTAATTGCTCCTTCAAAATATTTTGTGATGACTTAATTACTTAAAATTATTATTTGCATCCCTAATACATAGTTTAAATATTTTCATTTCATTTTATAAATACGATAGTATCTTTAGGCTATTTGCACAAACTTGCATTATGCCTATATTTTGCATTTTTATTGTGTTTGTCATTTCATTCGGGGTCAAAATAATATTTTTATATTTTTTATGATCTTCTATAATTATTTAAATTATTTATTAAATTATTTACCTTTTAATCTCCCATTTAAAAGCTGGCCCAATTTTTGAGTTATTTTTCGGACTAGACAGACCCAAATCCCTGGCCCAATCCTCAAGCCCAACCCCAAATGACCCTGCCCAGTCCAAATCGACCCAGCTCATTTTTAATCTTGATCGTTGATCAAAAGCGATCAACGGTCCACAACACCCCATTCCCTTTCTTTATATCCCCAAAACCTAACCTAACCCTATTTCCTAAAGACCGCCACCTCTATTCTCTCTGCCACTCCTCTACTCTTCACTAAACCCTATATGCCTCCCCTAATCCCACTGATAATGGGATTCGACTACTATTATCTTGCTATATTTGAATCATTTTGGTAGTGGTTGTCCATTTGTGGTGTTACCTAAGTGCTTACCTACACATGGCAAACAATAACTTCTGAAATCGAACCAAAGGGGTTCAAATCTTTGGTTTTGAGCATTGTTTNTATATATATATATATACCATCCTACTTTTAGACTTAAAGTAAACTATAAAAATAAGAAAACTCAATATTTACACTATAGTTTAAATCATACAAAGAAAATATAATAGTTTACTTATTAAATTCTAATTAAAAGATACTCCATATATATACACTTTAAGAATGTGAGTATTATTATTATTTATTTATTTACTTTAATTAAATAAAATCTACTAAGTGTAAGATAAAAGTTTAAAACACCAATATTAGACCTAAAAAGAATATTTCTACTAAAATAATATAATATTTGAGTGTGGCCAAAAATTAGTTGTTCACGGCACTCACTTTACTGCCGTTTTACAATGGAACTACACTTACCAAAAATAAATGTTGTGTGCTCTTGCTCTGGTGCTTGGACTTTAAAGGAATAGGTAATCAAAGTGTCTAGCTTGAACAATTGGTGTAAACTTGGCAAGTAAAAGGCAATTCACAACAGCTTTTGACCCAATTATTTTTTTTCTTAATAATCTTGGTCTTCATGCTTATTAGTTTGACCAGCATCAACAATCCTTTTGCAAATGGGACCATGTCTGAGACCCTCCATTCCACTAATTCTCAAATACCTTCAAGCTTATAAGCATTTCTTTGCACTTCAAGACTTGAATGAGCAATTTCCAACAATTGGTATGAAGGTAAGATTTTTACAAGTAATTGGACAAAAGCCTTACTAATATCCAAGACCTCACGTCTGATTGTGGTATCTTAGAATTGAGGTGTATTGTAATTGATGTATTAGGTTGTCACCTAATAAGAAATGACTAAGAGTCATTTCCTTGATAAATGGCTGGCTGCCACGTGGGGTGGGAGGAATAATTTTAATCTTTATCCACATATTAGATAATTAGGTAATGCCCCATTATCCGGTATTAAATTATCCGTACAATTAAAAATTATTTTAAATTAGTTAAAATTCTACTTATTTTAATATGCTTTATTAATCCTACTATCATGGTCATATGGTACTGCATAAATTAAATACATACATTATTATTTTTATTAAAACACCCATGCAAAAATACATATATTTTCTCAATTTATAATTTTCCTAATCTCATATAAAGAGTAAAAATTTTCGTATGCTTAATTCGTAAAACAGAAAAGGCCTAAAAATGCCACTCAACTTTCAGAAAAGGCCTATTCATGTCATCCGTTAAAAACTAGTCATTTCATGTCACTGACGTTACACCTTTGGCTCACCTATGTCATTAATGAACTAACGACACAATTTTTTTATATTTTATTTTTTAAACCCCAACATTTCCACGTGTAATGTCCTCATTCGTCCGAATTAACCCATGCCCTACATTATTTTAACCCGGGTTATAGCTATTAACCCAAAACTCCACCGATTAACTTATTACCCATTAATCAACCCAACGCCAACCAAACCCAACCAAACCCATTCCAAAATCCCTCATTTCCAGTCATCTTCCCCAAATCACATAGCACAAACCCAATCAATTCCATCATCATCATCATCATCTAATTCGTCCTCTTCTGATTCTTATTCTGTTCCAACTTCTTCTCTAACTTCAAATTCCTCTGCTGATGATGAACCCTCATCTCCACCTTCCCCCGACAGTGACTCTTCTTCCCCACCCACCCCCACTACTGCTGCGGGTCCCACCTCTGACAGTGCAACTCCTGCTGAAGCACCCACTATGCCTAGCGCCGCCACTAATTTAAAGGTCTCCTCTGTTTTTAGGGTGGCAGCCATCGCTAGATTATTTTTCTAAGATTTTTTTAATTATTACGCGATTCGTTACTCATCTGACGTTACAGAGTAGAGTGAATAATTAGTTCTTCTGTGAATTGTAAAATTTTCGCAGAAGACAAAGAGAGAAGAGCTAGATTATGTTTTGTTCATATATAGCAGTCTTGAACAACCAGTTCTGAGCATTTAAAAACGAATGCAGATGTGGTCTATGGGGACAAGATCCCTTTCAAATTAACTAGAAACTCTAGTAGTGAATGCAGACTCTAGTAGTAACCCAAACAATGGGAGATTTTGGAATGGGTTGGGTTTGTGCTATGTGATTTGGGGAAAATGACTGGAAATGGGGGATTTTGAAATGGGTTGGGTTGGGTTTGGTTGGGGTTGGGTTTATTAATGGATAATAAGTTAACTGGTGGGGTTTTGGGTTAATATATATAACCTTGGTTAAAATAATGTGGGACATGGGTTAATTCGGACGAATGAAGACATTACACGTGGAAATGTTGGGGTTTAAAACAATTAAAAAAAATAATTGTGTTGTTAGTTTATTATAGGTGAGCCAAAGGTATAACAGCAGTGGCATGAAATGAGCATTTTTTTAACGAATGACATGGATAGACCTTTTCTGAAAGTTGAGTGGCATTTTTAGACCTTTTTCGTTCTTAAAATGGTAAAAAGATAACCTTCTTTTCTTGTGAGAAAATATTTTATACTTATAAACCTTTTACTAAAATACTCCACTTAAAAGAAAATACCACATTAACATTATATCTAACGGTATCAATGTTGTTAAACTTACGGAGTCTTACAATAACATAGTCACAAATCCTCTATAATCTCATTAATGGTCTTAATCCTTTCTAGCTCATATGGATTACTACGACTAATTCTAATATTAAATTAAGGGATGTAACAATTATATATATATATATGTGTGTGTGTGTGTGTGTGTGTGTGTGTGTGAATTTATGTTTATTGTGTGTGTGTGTGTATTACAAATATACATTTACAATGCTCCCACATGAGTTTTATACAAAGGACAAGAAAGAAAAATATAATCTACTCTCGGGACCAGCTCCCTCGACGGTCCCTTCGACCAGCTCCCTCAACGGCCCCTCGGACCAGCTCCCTCGACGGCCTTCAAATATCAGCATCGGCATCAGAAGAAAGGAAAAACTTGGCGTCGATCTCATCCGCCTTATCCTGCTTTATCTCCTCCGAGAGATCAAAGCCCTGAGCATGAATCTCTTCAAGGGTCTCTCACCGAGATCTGTATCGGGCATACTCATTTCCCCTTCTCTCTCTGTCAAAGGATCCGCTCAGCTCAGCCCGAGCATCGGCAGCATCTTTCAAGTAAATGGCCACTTTCTTATCGGCCTTTGCTTGAACTTCTTTAGCTTCAGCCCGGGCATCCACGACCTCAGCCTTCATCTTCAAGAGATCAGTCTCGAGCTTGGAAATCCTATCCATCTATATCGAGTTACTTTCTCGAGCATTGTAGAGTTGTACCTCGAGGGAAGAAGCCTTGGCCAAAGCATTCATTTGGACCGCAGCATGAACACCTATCTGCGCCTTCAACCCATTGCATTCAGAATTGACCTGTCCGACTTCGCCCCAGAGGCGTTCAAGCGCTTCCATATTTCTCTGCAACTGGAATACCAAGCATTAGCTCTCAAATATGGGAAAATAGACATGTACCCCCTCAAAATGAGGATTACCTGTCTCTTGAGATTGCCTTCGTAATCTCGGCTTCGGTTCATCTCCGATCGAAGATATATCAACTCTCTTGTCTTCTTATTGCAAAGAAGCCTGAGAGATTTCTCCTTGCCCAAGGCTTCCCGCAACTTGGCCTCACAGCAGAGCATCTTGGACTTGAGCTTGTCAAAAGCCTATGAAAAAGAAGCTTCAATTTGAAAGATGTAAATACAAAACTGAAAAACCAACAAAGTCAACCAAAACTCACCACGGAACAGAGCCGCTGAGCCTCCTCAAAATATGAGCGTGCGTCTACTGGCCTGGTCTCATTGCCCTATTTAAACCGCTCTCGGTGGGGATATGATTTCTCTAGACCCCACTTGATTCAAGCGGCCCCTGGCCCCGAACGTCCCTCGAAGTACCTTCGAGGGGGGAAGCAGACGATGGTAGAGGACTCTTGCTCCTTCCCTCTCGTGGAACCTCTCCCTCGAGGCCGGAAGTCTCAGGCCTATCAGGTTCGGCAACCTCGGGAGGGCCCCTGGTTCGAGCCGTAGAGGCAGAACCATCCTCCCCAGGAGTATTGATGTCCACAGAATAACCGACGCGTATGAGGTCCTCTTCAGCAACAACATTTTCTTTGTGGCCCCGGGCAGGCCCCGCCTTATTATGAATGTCTTCATCCTCCGAGGACCTCGTCCACTTATTATCCTCCCTCGTCTCCGAAGCCGACGGTCTTTCCCCCTCCTCGAGGGGACACGATCTCATCTCGGAGAATCTGCCAACGCCTGCGGTGACGGAGTTAATACACATAGAGGAAAGCATTCCTCAAAGGACGATCACATGACATATACCGTGGTTTTTTCTTCCCATTTGCCCTTCGACAAATCTCACCACTTTCGTCCGTCATAGGACGAGGAAGTTGCCAGCCTCCGAGTCCAGCCCGCAAGCTCGGGGATCTATTCCGGCATCCACGGAACCGCTGAGAAAGAGAAAAAAAAGTATTCTTATAAATCATCGAGAGAAAAGGGCGCTAAGGTGCGACATAGTTCTTACGTTTGAAGTTCCATTTTTCGGGGAACGGCAGGAACTCTGCAGGAATGATGTCGATGGTCCTCACTCGGACAAATCAACTCATCCATCCTCGATTCTACTCCTCCTCGTCACTGGCAATAAAGGGCTGGGTGGATCGACGTCGTAACGCAATCAGGCCTCGACAATGCAGAGGCTGATATAATTTGATAAGATGAATAAGGGTAAACTCGAGCTCAGCCTTTTCAGTGAAGAACCTTATCATCAGCACTATCCGACAGAAGGATGGATGAATCTGAGCCAAAGTGACTCGATACCTTTTACAGAATTCGAGCACAAGGTGGTCGAGGGGGACCAATGTAAATGGGTACGTATACACATTCAGGAATCCCTCTACGTGGGCCATAATATTCTCTTCTCGGGAAGGTATCTGCAACATCACATTTTCTCCCCAACCATAATCTCTCCTCACAGCCCAGAGGTGATTCTCCTCTATCGATCGAATAAACCTCGACGCATGTTCTCGATGGCCCGGAGCATCGAAGGGTTTCTCTAGTGCAAAGTATTTCTTCAAAGCAAAACAACTCGAGGTTAACTCGCCGTACGCCGGTGGTGTACCACTGATCGAGCAAGAAGTAGAGGTAGAGTTTCCCTCTTCTTGGTGAGCGGATTTGGGAACGGCAGCCATAACTATTCGAATAAATATAAAGAGGGAGAAAGCTCAAGCAAAGCTTTGAACTAAAGAAGAGTTGAGATAAGGAAGATAACTTTAAAGAGAAAACTAGTTTTGCACGCTGCAAAACCTAAAAGCAAGCATATATATAGAACAAGCGGCGATTATTCATCTACTTTGAGGGCCAATTAATTCTGACAAGGTCGTTATAGCTTTTGGGGAAGTGTACCGGCGAGGCTACTTCGGTCACTTCACGGTCATGTCATAGGATAGCGCTGTCATAAAGCGTTTGAGAGATCGAAACTCCCATGCCAACCTAGCCTCGAGAAGGTGTCCGATCTCGAAGATCTCTGTTACTACAAGTACGGGCTCCAAAGAGCTAAATTCAGAGCTCGAAGGTCGACTTTTGCATAAACATTGCAGAACAAAATTTGAAGATATGAAACAAAGAGATCTTTTGCATTCCAAAAAATATATTTACAAGGGTAATTTACATAGCTCCCCCGAGGATCCCATGTACAAAAAAGAAAAGGAAAAAATAGTAAGTCTACTCTTCGCCTTCGCTACTGCCAGAGTCGCTTCCAGAGCCCTCATCCGAAGTGGTTGAGATTGCTGATTCTTCCTCCAAGGCCCTGGCTTCCTCAATCTCGGCAGAGAGATCGGCTCCTTTGACACTCGCATACTCGAAGGCTTGCCTCCTAACTTGCAGGCGAGCATGAGAAACAGCCCGAGCCAGTTTCAGCTCGGCTTTTTTGGATATCTCCCTGGCCCGATCATTTGCGGCGGCAGCATCCCTTTTGTATGAGGAAACAAATTCATCGGCCTCGGACTTGGCCATGGATAATGCAGCAGCCTCCTCCTGAGCATCTCGAAGAAGGCCCTGAGTCGAGGATAGCTCTTCCCGAAGCATGTCCCTCTCTGAGGCCACGACATCATTCAACCGCATCAGTTCGAGGATCTCGGCGTCCTTGGCCACAATCTCCCCCCGAAGTTGTCGCACTAGGGCATCCTTTTGCCCAATCTGCAAATACAGAAGACAAGCTAATTAGCATCAATTATGGCAATAAAAGACAAGTTCATGGGTATCAGATTACCTGCTCGATAAAGTCGGCCCTCTCATGGAACGCTCTCTCTGAGCGTGCTCGGTGGTCAACCAACTCCTCCTCTTTTCGGGCATGCAGAGCCTTCAGCTCATTTAGCTCCGATGTAAACTTCTCGAGCTCCTCCTCACGGCAAGTCATCTCGTCATGTAGCTTAGAGAAAGCTTGGTCATACAGCTTCTTGACCGACAACACAAAGGAAGAAAGTTAGAAAAGTAAGGGTAAAATTTTGAAGCACAAATAGTATATCAAGAAGATCACCTGTTTTTGAAGCCTCTCAGCCTCCTCGAGAGCGAAAGGGGGATCGAGATCGGTCTCCTCCTCAACGCCTTCAAAATAATCTCTGAATGTATCACCCCCTCCAGGAGAGGTCCCCAAACCGGAGGCATTCTGACCCTGGGCATCTTGTATCTCCCCTGGAGAAAATGACGGGCCCGATTGAAATCCGCCTGCACCATCAACTTCCATCGGGGCTTCCTCTCGACCCCAGAAAACTTCAGAAGCGAGCCCTCCGAACTCACCAACACGGACTGTACCATGTCCGACGAGCGGCTCGGGGACTGCACTCAAACCCTCCTCGACGCCTCCTCAACACGAGGCGGATCAGCATCGGCCGCCTCCAACTCAGCAGTCGTCCGCCTAGCAACTTTCGAAGCATCAACACTTCGTTTTACCCTTTGTACCAAAGGGCAGGTATCATCATATTCTTCCTCGGCACGAAAGCTCTCAGCGGCCATCGAGGTAAGGACCGTAGCGTCAGTCTTGGGCTTCCGAGCCTTTTCTTTCTAGGATTTCGGAGACTCCGCCGATGTCTCCCTCTTCCTTTTCTTATCCTTGGCGGTTTTCGAAGCCTCTTCCTCGCTAGGAGGAGGCGGTCTCATCGACACGCCTTCCCCAAGGACTGCACAGGCATGATGGATCAAACTCACCACCATAGAGAATACTTACAAAGAATGAGGAAATGGCAACAATAAAAGCATACCGTGGTTCTTGGCCTACCACCGCGTTTTGGCCAAATCGCGCCAGATGCGCTTGCTGTATGGAAAAGCAGAGTCCAAAAGTTTGATCCATCCCAGAAGGTCCTGAACCGCGCCGGGGAACCAAACGGTGGCTGCACAATCATAAGAAAATCAATCAGAAAAGAAGAAGGTCAGATCGGAAGAAGAAAAGAGGTGGTAAAGCATACTCGATATGGGAATACTCACGCTTCATGTTCCATTCCTCCGGGAATGACATCCTATCAGCAAGGATGAGGTCTGAGGTTCTGACTCTAACAAATCGACTCATCCATCCCCGGTCTTTTCCTCGTCGATGCAGGCCAAGAACGCCTTGGCAGATCGATGGTGTAGCTTGATTAAACCCCCTCGGAAGAGACGAGGGCTATACAATCTGATCAAGTGATCGAGGGTGAAAGTCATTCCCTCAACCATGTTAGAGATATATCGAATCATATATACAATCCTCCAGAAAGAGGGATAAATCTGACCGAGTGTCACTCGATACTGACGACAGAAGTTGAGAATCACCGGGTCTATTGGTGGAGAAGAAGAATCTACGGGGCCTAAAGTGAAAGGATATGTATATACGCTGAGGAAGCCAGCTTTATGTGTGACTATGCTTTCCCCAGTTGTAGGGATTTTTACTTGTGTCGCCTCCCCCAAACGACAGTCTATCTTTACCCTCTTTATATCGGTCACTACACTTATGTACCAAGACATGGGCTCGTATCGGCCCGGTGTAGAAGGGAGTTTCTCGATGGTAAAATCGAAGACGGTGTCAAAGGGACCGGGAATGCATTGCTCGATACTAGGAGAAGTTTTTGATTTCCCCTTAGACGGGCGTGATAAAGAAGTGGCTCCCTCTTTTTGAGGTACCATTTTGGAGGTTTTTGCCATAATTGTGACTGAGTTTCAAAGAAAGAAGATGAAGAATCAAGCACAGAAAGAGGATGAAAGCAGAAAACAGCTAAATTTTGAAGACTTGAAGATGTTGTAAAATTATAGAAGACAAACGATTGAAGTATTTATAGAAGCCATTTGGGCACATTTGGGAAGCAGAAAGGTCGAACCAATAGCGGTTCGTGGGCTTCTCATGAATCGTGCTGATAGCGACCTCTGCGCAGCCCTTATGTCATGTCATTTAATGTTCTGATGAGGCTGACATCGTAATGGGAGTATCGAAGAGGCAGGGATTCAAGATCGTTTCTTATCATTCCATTCTAAGAAACGTGGGGACTATCTGTATACGGCTAAAATCGGGGAGTTCGATTTTATGATCATTATAGCATTCTGTAGGCCGTCTCCAGAGAGCTTGAGGCACAGTTCGATCCTATTTCGACCAAGCTCGAGACCCCGTCTCTTCGATGCTCGGTTTGCACAATTTCATTATCCTTTGCTCTTATCTCATTTTTCTTAACTCTCACTTAGCATTTATTGCCTAAACAACTAGTATTAAAATAAATCACATATTTTTAGAACCACAAATCAGAATTACCATTTTCAAGGTAAATACATATCTTCCTAACCTTTTTGGGGCTTTTGAGGGGAAAAAATTAACAAAAAGAATTAAATACAATATATAATTTCCAACACAAATTAAAGGATGAGTCTTAGAATTTTATCATGAACTCAATCAGCAAATACTCATTGTAGTTTTATACAACAATATGGAAAAGAAGAGAGATTTTTCTTACCCCAAATAAATGGCAAGGAAAATCTGCAAAATATTGTGAGATTGAAGAGGTGACGGAAATTTAAGGTTTTAAAGACAATGAGACAAGGCGGTTTTATTTTGAAAAAAAAAAAAAGGTACTCCGTGTATTATAGGTATTAGGATTAAAGATAATAAAATTTTGATCAAGGTAAAAGTGTTTATAACTGTGGCTCCTAAAATATTAGATGGACTTCTATTTGGATTAATTTGTCGGCTTCAAATAAGCAATTTGCCAATTTTTTCCCAATTTGAGTGGGACAAGAACATTGATCCAAGCCCAAAAATTATTTGTCGGATAAATTACATATAAAATCGACCGCCTTCAACTTCATAATTTCTCTGCCGCTTCTTACTTCTTTATCAAGTTCCTCATTCACTTACGGGAATCTAATTGTAAGTTTTTTCAATAGTTTGTAATCAGTTTTTATAGTTTATTCCAGGTTTTTTTTCCATTCTGCTATGCACTTAAGATTTGTTTTTATATATTTGTCTAACATGTATAATCAGACATCTCTACAACGACTATCCTCTATAACTGCACTTAAGTTTTCTTTGAAACTAATTTCTCGTGTTATGTTATAATATATATATTTTCCATATCGGAATAGAGACGTTTGATTTCTTGACTTTTCTGCGTTCTGTTTTTGTGTTGGAGTCTTTTGATTTCGATGAGAATATCCGACACTAAAATTTTGTTCAGTCCCCCCTGAAATTTTCTGTTCAATATAGCTCAAGCAATACTATAGGAATTAAAACCATGCGTATTTACTTTAGAGGGTCATTAGGCGTTTCATTATATTTGATTCTTTTAGGATGAATAGATATCTTGCTGCTTTGTTTCTGAATACTTGCTTTTTTTCATTACTCGTACTTTTAGGAGGATTCATATCGCCGGACCCAACTTGTTTAGGAGTGAGACATAGTGTTATTGTTATTGTTGTATTTTGATTTGTTTGAGACTGAAAGAGCGTGAGAACGAATGTAGTGATTATGTTGATCATGGTGTTTCAATGGGATGAATTGTATTTCTTTTTCCTCTTTGTTTTATGTATTGATCATGATCGCATTGTTGTGTTTGATTTCTATTCTTAGGAAAATATGCCTCCAAAACGTATCAAAAGAAACCAACAACACAAACGTCAAGAATCAATTGATGATGAGGATATAATCAGTGACTTACCGAGGAATGTAATAGATTGCATTCTAGGGAAAATGCCTATACGTGATGCTATAAGAACGAGCGTTCTTTCAAAGAAGTGGAGATTAAACTACTTAACCATTCCGCAATTAGTGTTTGATGATCAATTCTGCAAAGAACTTGTTGAATTCGCGAAGAAGAAGAAAACTCGGATATTTTACGACTATCAATTCAACGAGATTGTCACCAATTCTCTCATGCTTCATCCTGGCCGAATAGAGAGATTTAAAGTATGCATTCCTAAGTTCAGTACACTAGGGTATCCTAATGTGAACAAATGGATGCTATATTTATCTACGAAGAATATCAAGAAAATAACCTTAGAATACAAGAAGAATTCTGTACGTCATAAGTTACCTCCTTATTTCTTTTCTTGTCTGGACTTGACGTACTTGAAGCTCCGTAATTTTCATTTTTCGCCTCCACCAGAGTTCAAGGGATTCTTATATCTTGAAAAATTAGTTTTTTTGGGGGTTCACTTTGCAAACAACTGCTTTGAAAGTATTCTCTCCGGCTGTCCTGTTCTTCAAAACCTACATTTGCGTGGGTGTTCTGGTGTTTGTCATTTTAATATCATCGGCTCTAAACTCAAGATATTGTGCATCAAGGCCGATGATAAGTTCGAATCAATCTCCTTAGAAAACGCTCCTAACTTGACTGAAGTTATTGTTGCACTGGAGAGAGCTGTGATAGGAGTGGAAGATAATCCTATCTCTAATTTGGCTAAGTTTGGGGATTGCTTGGCTAAAGTCAAAATACTTTGTCTAAATGGAAAGTTTCTGCAGGTTAGTACTGATACTGAAATTATTTATAAGTGTCCAATTTTCCTTCACAATCATTCCTAATCTGATTCAAATGTGTCTTCTTCACATATTGTTCTTTCAGTTCCTAGCTGAAACTCCAGTTCTGCATATGCTATCAACGTCGCTAGACTCTTTAAAGATTATTGAACTCAAAGCTGTAAACTTTATGGACTTTGATCAGATATCTGTTGTTGTCTGTTTGATTAGAAGTGCTCCTAATTTGCAAGAACTTTATATTGAGGTAAGTTGTAACACTCCATCTAATTTATGATACTTTGTTATAGCGTAACCAGTAAATTTGTTACCATGTGACCAAGGAGGTCACGGGTTCGAGCCGTGAAAACATCCTCTTGCAGAAATGCAGGGTAAGGTTGCATACAATAGACCTTTCGGGTCCGGCCTTTCCCCGGACCCTTACCGCGCATAGCGAGAGCTTAGTGCACCAGACTGCCCTTTCTGTTATCGAAGCGACTTATTTGGTTTTTGCTCTATTTTCATGTAGGCTTCTACAGTGACACTAAACCAAGAACAAGTCTCAGGTTATCTAAAACTCATGGACTGCACAACTTTTCCCCTCAGCAAACTTCATCTGGTCAAATTAACGAAAATCTCAGGTTTCGATCCTGAGATTGAGTTTATTCGGTTTCTTCTCTTTAGTTCGCCATCACTTGTGACAATGAGCGTCATGGAGCACCCGGAACTTGAAGCTGTAGAAGCATTGGATACAGCTAGGAAGTTGCTCCAGCTTCGACCACCAACAGCAGTGCATATAGATTTCTTGAAGGAGTGTTAGATATCATAATGTAATTTTAAGAAAATTTATGCAGCTAATTTAATCCTAATTTATACATATATACAGTATTACTTTTTGACGAAGCGGCTTCAGTTGAACCCACTTGCCACCATGTGCGTCCGCCGTTGGTTAGAGGGTTGGTATAACTTTAAGAATTTTTACTTGTTACATAGCTGATATTTCTGATTTTAAGGATTTGAATTCTAAGTCCTCTCTTTCAATTTATGTTGTTTCGTATTTTGTATTTTGATGCGATGTAACCTTGAGCAAAGTAACTTTTGCTTAAGTTCAAAATACTGAACCATTGATGACTTCAAACCAATGGATAGGCACAATGCCCATATATAGATTCATAAATTTTTCTAAGTAAATTATAGAATGCAAGTGAGATTTGTAAGGGAGATAGATGATACTATTTCTTCGTGTGTGACAAATGCGATGTTATTGTTCTAGTAAGAATTTGATTTCAACTTTTGTTCAAATTTAAGATGGTTACAAGAAAATCCCAGTCATTTTTGCCCAATAGCTATATACACACATTACGTTTTGACCTTGTTGATCGACAATACTGTCGGGGGCGGATGCACGTTTGATGAAGCGGTATCACGCGATATCGATTCGTCGGAAAACCTCACTGAATTTATGTACTAATATTATGATGAAATGGATAAATAAGAAAAAATGACACCACTTAACATAAATTGTCTCTTAGCATGTTGATTATGTGCTTAATTTTGCTCAGAAGATCAAAGGTTCGAACCTCAACTAGCACATTTTATTTTGCAAATATTTGAGAGAGTCTTTGCGCTTAAAAAGTGATTAAGTAGAATTAAACTCAGGACCTTTTTTAATTTAAGACTCAACAAAATTAATAGACTAAGACATTTTTTGTCCAAAAATATGATAATTAAAGTTATTGTTCCTGTTCTTCTATAAATTTCAACACCACTTATAAAAATTTCTGCGCACGCCCCCTAAGTACTATCTTTTGTCTGTTCAATTTTCTAGTTAACAATGGACAATCTACTCCTCTACACCAGACATTATGCATTGTACTATCAATTTTCTGTTGATGACTCGAACCCACGATCCTAGGGTCGTAAGTGAAGGGTGCTGATCATCTGAGCAAACCCCTCTTGTCATATATATGATATGATGATTCAAATTATAACATTGTTGCAGTAAAATCAACAAACTAAATTTTGTGGTAGTAAATCAATTAACTTGCTCAAGTAGCATAGAATATTAATTTTGGCGAGAAATGGTACCAACCCTCACCGGTTTTTCATAGATTATACTCAAGCTTGTAAAATATCAATATAGAATGGAATGCAATATAAATATATAGACTAAGCTAAGAGTACTGGTGATATTACTTCCACATAAGGGTGTCTAACGGGCCGGGTTGACCCGTAACCGGCCCGGCCCAGACCGGTTAAAACCGGAACCGGCCCGGCCCGGTTCATAGGGGGCCGGGTGGGCTGGGTAGGAGGGTTAGAGGGGGTTGGTCCGTTTAATTATTTTGAAACGGGTAACCGGACCGGTCCAACCCGGTCAAAGTGAACAGTGCACTTACCGGTTAAACCGGCCCGGCCCGGCCCGGTTTTAACGGCTAAATTTTTTTTTTTT
>ML391859.1:13433-30956 GCA_005239525.1 Nicotiana knightiana | reverse complement strand
TTTACCCGGATAAGCCCCAACCCGTTAAACCCGTTAACAATTAACCGGTAAGAACCCGTAACCGCAACCCGTCAGGTTCAAAAAAAAATGTAACCGGCCCGGCCCGGCCCACCCGTTAGACACCCTTACTTCCACAGTTTACTTTCTAATTCAAAAGTCATCTTTTGCAGATTAGCTACACAAAAGAATTTAGCACGCTCTTGTTTGCATCTTTCACTTTTCTTTATAAACTTTTTCATAATTACTCTTATCAATTGAGAAAAGTAAATATTCTGCACTCTAGCAGTTATTTAGTGTTTGACTCAAAAATTTAGATCTGGGTTCAAGCAATTAGATTTAAATAAAATAGAGTCAATCTTAGCTAATATTAATATTCAAAAGATAAGGTTATCGATTTTATGACAGATAATATGCATATATATTTGATGGAATAGCAGGGCAATAATAACAATATTCAGTGATCCAAAAATGTGGAAGTCAATATTAAATAATAATAAATAGCAATGAATGCATTTAAGTAAATAAAAATGTGTGAGTCACCTGAAAATGAGTGAGATATATGGATATTCTTCCTGACAATGATGAATTATTGATGAGCCTTTGAACACTTAGGTTGTTCTTGGATCATGTGGAAAAGTTAGACAGGAATCTAAGTAAAAAAGTTATTTTCGTATGCTGTAATATGGCTAGATTCTCTCAATAAAGTCCAAATGTTTTCTTACAAGTGAATATCTCATATCCTCTATCATTGTATCTCATATCCTCGACCTTGGGCGGGTCTTTGTTGAAGTCGTACTGATGACACGTGGCAGTCTGTGAATGCCTCCTTAATGTAAATAAAATAGTTTGATAGATAATTTTTGACTCATACATGTAGTATAATAATTAAGGTTCTTAATTATTTGATCAAGCAGGGAATTAACGAACTGCAACACACAACATAACTTTAAAATTAAGAACCAAAGTGTCATTCCAGTGATCATCATTCAAAAACATGCATGAAATGTAAAATCCATAGTATTGTAATGACAAAGTCATTACGAAACAGATTAGTAAACATCCACTGCAAGCAAATTAAACGCAGTCTTATATTACTGCGTCGATATTCGTTTCTATCGATTCACCTTTAACATCCAAAAACATTTTACCCAAAGATCATGGTCTGATTACAGAATAGTGGCGGATGTAGAACACAAGTATTAGGTTCGTATGAACCCACTATTTTCAATAACGAGCGCAAAAATCTCTAAAACTTTAACAGATAGTATTAGATTCTGAATCCATAATTTCAGAAGTGTAATGCGTTCAGTTGTAAGAACCTAAAGCTTGAACCAATCGAATTAAAATTCTGGAATAGACTTTGCTACAGACTCATGAAGATCAATCAAACAAGACTATGTTATGGATGCTTATCGAAGTTATAGACAACTTCTGCTTTAGGTGATGCCCGTTGAAATTTTATTAGTTGAACGAGTGTTGTACCACGAGATCCATGTAAATCTAGCCATAATGGCTCGATTAGCACTCTCACTAGCACCGCAGACTTGGCTAACAGAAGCTTGATAAGTTGCATCTCAGCCTTTGACCCGATAATACCTAAGAGCTTAACTTCCCTGAGATTATCAAATGTCACATCTAAGAAACATTCCACTTCAAGATATTCTAGACCAAGGTTTTCATCATAGTCGTCATCATCCCTCCTCCTCCTCATCATCACACTAAAATCGGATTAACATGAACCAAATCTCCGAACTTATTGAGGATATAAGGTATATGAAAGCGAATAAATAAGAAATGGAAAAAGAAAGGGATATAGTGTTAGCATAAACTTTAATTGTATACCAGGATCTTGAATATGATAATTTTACATATAATTGTTATAGAAAATATACCTGAATCGTAGGTCATTGTCGTGAAACGGAAGCGTTAATTGAAATCGGTTTCTCACCCTTTGCCCTAGTTTTACGTTACCGCCGCCTGTAATGATGGGAGGACAAATACGGTAACCCTAATGGGTGGGGAGAGGACCAATTTATAGAGGTTCGCATTTAATCTGGTACGTCCATCAAGTAACCGATTGGACGGATGAGATTTAATCATAATTAAATATTAATTATGGGCCTTAAGCCTATTGGGCCACATACATGTAGGAAAATAACTTACATTCTCCCACTTGGCCCAATAATCACATCATATTAATATTTAATAATATAAACATTAACTGCGCATAAGCAAATCTCTTCTATAATGTCCATCATAAACACCATAATACGATAAACTACTAAATGTGAGTTATGGCGGTTATATATACTTTGTCTTCATACTCCCTTCCATATATACAACATTAGCAACTCATCATACCAGGTCCATAAGCTATAAATATTATGGTCCACAATAATGTTTCATTGACACTTATCCTGTAACTTCTCAAAACAATAATGTGTACACTATTATGAGAAACAGGAAATCACTAATGTATATCAGAAACACATAAACGAGCTCAGAGTGTCAAAACATCATAAGTATATCAGTCATAAATACAGCCAAGACCCATTCTATGTACACGTTCTTTAAATATCTTTGGTTGTAAACCTTTCATTAACGAATCTGCAATCATGAGATCAGTTCTAATATGCTCAAGTGACACTCTTTGTTTCTGAACTTCCTCCTTGACGGTAAAGTACTTTAATTCCATATGTTTGGCACCTTTGGAGTACTTATCGTTCTTGGAGAAGAATACTGCTGCAGAATTATCACAGTAAATTTTCAGCGGCTTGGTAATGGTGTCGACAACCCCAAGTCCTGAAATAAAGTTTCGCAGCCATAATGCATGAATTGTGGCTTCAAAACATGCCACAAATTCTTCTTTCATCGTGGATGTAGCAATGATAGACTGTTTGGCACTCTTCCATGATATTGCTCCTTCAGCTAATTGGAACAAATAACCAAACGTAGACTTTCTAGTGTCAATACATCCAGCGAAATCTGAATCCGAGTATCCAACAACTTTCAAATGCTTGGATCTCCTATACATGAGCATGTAATCCTTCGTTCCTTTCAGGTACCTCAAAACTTTCTTTGCAGCTTTCCAGTGATCAATTCCGGGGTTACTCTGATATCTTCCTAGCATTCCGACCGCGAAACTAATATCCGGTCTTGTGCAAGTCAGAGCATATATCATACTACCAAAAATTGAAGAGTAAGGAATTGATTCCATTTCTTTTCGTTTTACATCATTCTTAGGGCATTGCATGAGACTAAATTTGTCCCCTTTTTGAATTGGGACAATTCCTGCTGAACAATTGTTCATGTTAAATCTCTCTAGAACTCTTTTGATATAGCCTTTCTGAGAAAATCCCAATAATCCTTGTGATCTATCACAGAATATTTCTATTCCTATCACATAGGATGCCTCACCCATATCTTTCATTTCAAAATTCTTAGAGAGAAAATCTTTAGTCTCATGCAATATGCCTAAATCATTAGCAGCAAGTAGAATATCATCAACATATAGGACTAAAAATATAAACTTGCTCCCACTGATCTTTTGGTATATACACCGATCAACGGTATTTTCCACAAAACCAAAAGATGTTATGGTATCATTAAACTTTATGTACCATTATCGTGAGGCTTGTTTAAGTCCATATATTGACTTCTTCAGTTTACACACCATCTGACCTTTTCCTTTAGTTTCGAAACCCTTTGGTTGTTCCATATAAACTTCCTCCTCGAGATCTCCATTAAGAAAGGCAGTTTTCACATCCATTTAGTGTAACTCTAAATCATAATGAGCCACCAATGCCATAATAATTCTTAATGAGTCTTTCTTTGAGACTGGTGAAAAGGTCTCTTTTTAATCAATGCCTCCTTTCTGAGTATAACCCTTGGCAACAAGTCTGGATTTATATCGTTCAATATTTCCATTTGAATCGCGTTTGGTCTTAAAGACCCATGTACACCCGATTCTTTTAGAACTTTCTGGCAATTCAACGAGATCCCAGACTTTATTGTATTCCATGGATTTTAGCTCTTCCTTCATGGCATCAATCCATTTGTCAGACTCATTACTTTCTATGGCTTATGAAAATGAAATCGGATCCTTATTAAGACCAATGTCAAAATCTGACTCTTGCAAATAAATCACGTAATCATCCGAAATAGCCGATTTTCTAACTCTTTGAGATTTTCTTAATGGCATTTCTTGAGGTTCATTTGTGTCAGATATTTATGAGTTAGTTTCTTCATGAAGTGTTTCATTCAAATGTTGCTCAGTGTTGTCAAAGTGTTCTTCAACAACTGGAGCAATATTTGGTATTTGTGTGGAAGTAGGCACATTTGTGGGCAATAAAATATTGACCCTCGACTATTTTATTTCCACACTTTGCTTTTCAACACTCCCACTAACTTCACCATTCTCAATGAATCTTTCATTACCGGTTTCGACAATTCTCGAACTATGGTTTGGACAGTAAAACATATACCCTTTAGATTTCTCTGGGTAACCAATAAAGTAACCACTTACTGTTCGAGAATCTAATTTCTTTTCTTGTGGATTATAAACTCTAGCTTCCGCTGGGCAACCCCAAATATGCAGGTGCCTTGAACTAGGTTTCCTTCCTGTCCACAGTTCAAAAGGGGTCTTTGGAACTGCCTTACTAGGAACCATGTTTAATAAATACACAGTAGTTTTAAGAGCATACATCCACAATGATTTGGGTAATGAGGAATTACTCATCATGCTCCTAACCATATCCATAAGTGTTCGATTACGCCTTTCTGCAACACCATTTTGTTGAGGTGTTCCTGGCATAGTATACTGTGCACATATGCCACGTTCCTGGAGGAACTTTGCAAATGGACCTGGACATTGTCCTGATTCGTTATATTTACCATAATATTCACCACCTCTATCTGACCTAATAATTTTCACTTTTTTTATCAAATTGTCTTTCAACCTCATTAACAAACACCTTGAGAGAATCTGTTGCTTGAGATTTTTCTTTCAGCAAATAGATATATCCATAACGTGAAAAATCATTGATAAAGGTAATAAAATATTTCTCTCCACCAAAAGATGGAACATCAAAGAGTCCACAAATATCGGTGTGTAATTTCAAGAAGCTGGGTGCTTCTTGTGGCACCTTTCTTATTATGCTTGGTTTGCTTTCCCTTAATGCAATCCAAACATATAGTAAGATCAGTAAAATTTAGATTCGGAAGATCTCATTCTTTACTAATCTTTCTAACCTTTCTTTGGATATATGACCCAAACGTCTATGCCACAAGTAAGCAGAACTTTCATCTAGTGAACTACGTTTAATTCCAACATTATGTTGAACATTAAGAAGGGATTCAGAAAAACCAATATCGAGTTTCAATTTATATAAACCATCACTAAGAAAACCAGAACCATAAAAGATAGCATTTTTATATAAATTAAAACATCTATTTCCAAACTTTAAATCAAATCCAGAAATATCAAGTCTTGAAAGAGAAATCAAATTCCTAGAAACTGAAGATACATAAAGAGTCTGTAATAGATCAAAGAGACGTCCAGTCTCCATGATCAAACGATAAGTCCCTATGCCTTCAATTGGAGCCTTCATACGATTTCCGATTAACAAGAAATCCTTATTTGGATTTATAGTTTGGATCGTAAGGAATCCCTGCAATGTAGTAGATACATGAGTAGTTGCACCAGAATCAAGCCACCAAGTATTATTAGGAACTTCTACTAAATTTGATTCGAAACATACAAAAGCACTAATTGTACCTTTATTTTCGAATCAAGCTTTACGTTTCAGGCAATCTTTCTGATAGTGTCCTTCCTTGTTACAGAAACAACACGTATCTGCCTTATGTTCCTTGTTAGCATCCTGTGGAGCTTTAGCAGGTGCTTTCTTCTTCTTGAACTTGTTGGCCTTTACTTTAAGTCCCTTACCAACTTCTTGACCGATGAGGTTAATTGAATGACTTCCTTGTGTCTTAAGTCTCGACTCCTCCTGAGTAAGCATACTGGACAATTCACTAACATTTCACTTATCCTTAATAGTGTTATAGTTAATTTGAAAAGGTCCATACTCAAGAGGCAACGAGTTCAGAATAAACTGAACCAAGAAGGAGTCATCCATTTTCATCCCCAAGGTCTAAAGTCTTGCTGCAATGTTAGTCATCTTGATGATATGGTTTTTCATACTACACGACCCATCAAACCTCATGGTCGTGAGTTCAGCCATTAGTGTACCAGCGAGAGACTTATCTGCAGAACGAAAACGTTCTTCTACAAACGTCAGGTATTCCCAGGCACTTTCTATTTGTGGAATAGTACTCTTAATGTTGTTGGCAATATTCATTCGCATAAACATAAGGCTTAGCATGTTAGAGCATTCCCATAATTTATGGAAAGACTTCTCATCCGCACTGCTCGAATCAGTAATGGCAGCGGGCTTATCATTCAGCAGAGCCAAGTCAAGATACATCACACCTAAGTGAAACTGGACTTGGTCACGCCATTCAGAGAAGTTCACTCCGTTGAACACAGTAACAGAAGAAGCAAGCGAATGAAAAGGAATAGCTGCAAAATTAAATAATACATGCTCACAAATCAATATGGATTCAATAAAATAGTTAAAGCATATCGCAATTCTTCTTTGGGTAGATACTACGACACACTATTATAATTTAAATGTCATTTAGTCTTTAATAGGTAATCAAATATTTTTAACCAAAGATATATGCCATCTTTGGACAGACAATATATATTTGACTAAGAATATTAATTTACCTCATCATATTCACTATTCATAAAATAATTGATTCACCTTGGGTAAAATCCTTAAGTTATAACAATAGTGAAAATTAATTTATCCACTAATTTTTAATTATAGGCATTTCATTAATTTTATGGATAAACTATAATTTTATGTATGCATATTTTTATAAACAAACTAGTTTGGCCACTTTGGTGACTAACAAACTATATAACATAAGTGCATACACAAAATAGAGATCATAAGATTTTATGCATGTGAATACTTTAAACAATTTAGTTTGGTTACTTTGTTGACTAGCAAACTATATACACATTAATCACATACATAAAATAAACAATAACTGACGTTTAAAAATTTACTTTTAGAAAACAAAAACAATTCATTATGGCCTTAGAAAGTTGAGACAGAATATCTATTTCAAAAGTCACGCTACTTTACTGGTGAGATTGTAGAGTAATTTAGTCCCACAGATTTAGATTCTCAGTAGAAACATTAGTTATTGTTTAAAACTAATATAAGAATCATAACACAGTTATACATTACGTGGGATTTATGTGCAAAGTTTATACATTCCACGGAGTTTTAGCAAAGAAACCCCATTACTTTAATGGTCAAATAACAAAGAAGCATTATAGAATCCTATAGACTTTGTTCATTAATTCATTATCGGCGCAGCTTTTTAAAGCTTAGGCTTTTTCATACAACCCTACTTTATTATATTAGTAAAAATTACCAAATTCAATACACACATTGAAATAAAAAGGAAATAGTGAAAGAACATTAATTGGTCAGATCTTTAAGCCTAAAGAGGCAATGCTTAAGTTTACACAAAATTCAATGCAAAACTTGATAAATCAATGAATTAAACAATTAGTTCTTTTATTGCCATGCATCGAACTTTACCAAGAAGAATTATCTTATACGAATCTCGTAAGAGTGATTCTCGATAATTAATCTGAATCAATTTCATAATGAAGATTATTAGTTCAAACAATTCAGGCTCGTGATACCACATGTTAGCATAAACTTTAATTGTATATCAGGATCTTGAACATGATAATCTTACATATAATCGTTATAGAAAACATACCTGAATCGTAGGCCATTATCGTGAAGCAGAAGCGTTAATTGAAATCGATTTCTCACCCATTGCCCTAGTTTTACGTTACCGCCGAGATGACCAATTTATAAAGGTTCTCATTTAATCTGGTACGTCCATCAAGTAACCGATTGAACGGATGAGATTTAATCATAATTAAATATTAATTATGAGCCTTAAGCTTATTGGGCCATGTACATGTAGGAAAATAACTTACATATAAAACCTGAATTTCCAAATATTGTAAATACGGGACGCTTCTTATCAGGCAAAGAGCACATCAAATTCGTGCAGATAAACATTAGTTAGGTTTGATATTTGACATAGTTAAGATGAAAGGGAAGCCTCATTGGTAATGGTACTTCACCTGCTCCTGCAGCCAAGAACTATACATGAAGAAAATGTCAAAAATAGGATAAATCAAAGTCCAAATTCAGTAGAGACATAAATTCAGTAAATTCAACACAATAATATAGATATTTACAAGTACATTCAGTAGCACTAACCTTCAGAAACTTGAGTATTTCGGCTTTAGGTATTCTAACCAACTCTGGAATGTTTAAGTAGTAAAATCTCCACTTCTTTGAAAGAGTACTCGTTCTTATAGCATCACGCATAGGCATTTTCCCTACAATGCAATCTATTACATCCCTTGGCAAGTTGCTGATTTTATCTTCATCATCAACTGATTCGTGGATTCTGCATAATCTTTTTCCTTCGTTACCTTCTGGAGGCATATCTTCCTAAGAATGAAAAATCAAGTCGCCAATATGCAATCAATTTATGTTGTCGTGCACCGGTAATATGAAGAATAAATTTGCAATATTACAAAGAAAAAATAAGGTACGAGGTAGAATTATTATATGTAAAGGAAGAATAAAGAATAAAATATGATTATTTAATAATAAATAAGGGCAAGATGAGAGGAAAAAAAAAAGGTAACAACCACACCAAATCAGTTGTTACATAAAGCATCATTTTTCTATGTTACGTAACAACGGATTTAATGATATGATACAATAAAATTTAACTAACAATCAATAAAAGAGTTAATATCCTAAAACCAGCCTAAACTATACAACTTTTATCGGTTGCCTACTTAAACTATTGCATGTCCCCGAAAACAAACCCCATGAACCATATCCTTCTCAATAATAAACTCCCCTTGTCGCTTACGTGTCATTATGTGTGTAATAAATCGCCAAAGAGCGCGTGAAGGCTGAAAAAGATAATTAAAATGACCCACCTGGCAATGTTTAATGCCTAACTAGCATTTCTTTTTTAAAATTTATATTTCTTTTTATTTTCTCCTCTTTTTCTTTATATTTCACCTTCCTTCCTCGTTTTTTTACCTTTCTTCTCTATGTTTTCATCTTTCTTCTCTATTTCTTCATCTGAAATTCTCTCTCTTGTTAAAACCCTAATCTTCTATATTGATTCAGGAGCCGAACCTTAGTTTCTATCCTGACTTTTTTAGCAGAAACAAGAATAGACAAAGCAATTGAGGTTATAACCAAGATTAATAGAGAAAATTGCTACTGAAAGAAGGTGTAGCCATTCTCCGATGAGAGCAAAGAGACAATGAGTTTTTTACAATTGACCCACTAGTTTTAACGCTAACCACCTTTTTTTTTTTTTACGGTGTAATTTTTTACAATGATATAATAAAATTTTAATTAAGTTTGTTGATTAGATTAAGCTATGCCACATGGCATATTTTAAAAAATTAAGTCCATATTAGATAAAAACGCCTCCCCCTGCATTACCTGTATAGATATAATTAGATACTCAGCAATACTGCGCTGCCGCTCCCCTGTTTCTCTTCTTTACCTATTTCTTCGTCAACTTCCTTATTCTCTTACGGAATCTAATTGTAATTTCTTTTTCTTTTTTTGCTGTTCTCTGTTATGACTAATTTCTCTTTCTTCGTATATCTGTTCACTTTGATTTTTGATTTTGATTTTGATTTTGAGAGTTCCATAGTGATTAGAAATTCAAGAAATTAATACCCTTTTTTTTTTTGCCCCTTTTTGATATGTTGATTTATTTTCCCTATTTGAGACATAAAATTAAAGATCCTTTAAGTCTAACAAGAATGCATGTAGTTGATAACTTGATATTGCTGTTTATTGGATTTTTTTCATAGGGAAAAAGTGGACCTGATTACATTGGTGTATTTGATTCTCATTTATAGGAAGATATGCCTCCAAAACGTACGAAAATGAAACAATCAGACACAAATGAGGAGTCAATTGTTGATGAAGATATGATCAGTAACTTGCCAAGAAATGTAATAGATTGATGTCTTGCCTCCGCCACCAGAGTGTAAAGGGTTCCTATATCTTGACCAATTGAACGAATGTTTTGAAAGTATTCTCTCCAGTTGCCCTTTTCTTCAGAGGCTAGAGTTGCATTTGTGTACCGGTATTCCTCATCTTAATATCAGTGCTTCTAAACTCAAGAGGTTGCGCATAAAGACCTATGATAAGTTCGAATCAATCTCCTTAGAAAACGCTCCTAACTTGACTGAAGTTACTGCTACCCTGGACAGAATTGTAACAAGCTTGGACAATGTTGTAATAGGCTTGGAAGCCAATCCTAATTCTGATTTGGTTAAGTTTGTGGATAGCTCTCCTAGAGTCGAACTACTTCGTCTAAATGGAAAGTTTCTGCAGGTTTGTACTGATACTGAAGTTACTGTTTTATGGCATAATACATAAACAAACCCTCAACTTGGTCTCAGCCGGCAAGTATGCCCTCCAACTTTGGGTATGCACAAGTAGGCACGTCAACTTGAGGGCCTGTTTATGCCTTGTCTTATATAAACTGACTAAAATGTGTTTTCACATATCATTCTTACAGCTCCTAGCTAGAACACCAGTTTCCTCTAAGCTATCGACATCGCCAGAATCTCTAAAGACTCTTGAATTCAAAGGTGTAAATTTTATGAACTTTGATGAGATATCTACTGTTGTCTGCTTGATTAGAAGTGCTCCGAATTTGCAAGAACTTTATATCGAGGTAAGTAGTAAACGCTCCATCTAATTTATGATAATTTGTTTTTGGAAACGAATAAGCACTTATTTGGTTTTATGCTCTATTTTTATGTAGGCTTCTACGGTCGAGCTAAACCAAGAGCAAGTCTCAGGTTATCTAAGACTCCTGGACTGCACAACTTTTCCCCTTAGAAAACTTCATCTGGTCAAGTTAACGAATATTTTAGGTTTTGATCCTGAGTTTGAGTTTATCCGATTCATTCTCTTTAGTTCGCCCTCACTTGCGACAATGAGCATCGTGCAGCATCCAAAACTTGAAGTTGCAGAAGCATTGGAAATAACTAAGAAGTTGCTCTTGTTTGGGCTATCATCAGCAGTGAGTATAGACTTCTCCAGCGACAGTAAAACATGAGTGTCATAGTATTATTTTTAGGGAACTGGCCTGGCATTGGTAAGAGAATAAGTATAACTTTGTATTTTGATTTTGAAACTGATGTAAATTGCTTAAGTTCAAATTACTGAACCATTTTTTATTACATCTACTCTTAGGTTAATCCTTCACATTACCTTCAATCAAACAGTTCCTCCTCAGAAATACGTGCTATTTATACATTATGCCCTTTTACAATTTTAAAATTAAGAAAATGACCTTTTCAGATCTCTTATGCGTAGAAATAAATCCATCACATTCGTTAATTAATAGTTTGATCCACTCATGCACTTATTGTTATTTGGTTGGGCCAAATATGCCCCTATTTCACATGAAACAAGACTGAGCATTATTAGAAAGACTAATTAGGTTATGTTTGGACCTAAATGCATACCTTAAGTGTTATATTTGGTCCAATTTAATTCCTAACTGTAATTACATGTAGTAATCCAACTTGTAAAGCCGCATTTACGAAGAAACTTGGCTAAATAATGGAATACTGAATTTTCTTACCAATTTAAGACATCACATATAGAGCACATTCTGCGCCATTTTTAAGATACAACAACTGTTATATCTTGTACTACCTTCGTTTAATTTTACTTCCCCACTGTACTAAAAATATATTTTCACTTTTACTTGTTCATTTTAACAAATTAAGAAGAAATTAATTTGTTTCCTATATTACCCATATCATTAACTATGCATTCCCTTAATCATTTTCAAGACTTTTAAAATGCTATTATTATGGGTATTATGGAAAATATGCACTCCCTCCGTTCACTTTTATTTGTCAAGTATTCTAAAAATAAATTTTTATTTTTACTTGTCACTTTCCGTATATCAAAAAAAAAATTAAATTTTATTTTTTCTATTTTGCCTTTAGCATAAATTAATTATTACAAATTATTGACCAAATCCATTAAGAGTATACACCATTTAATATTGATATCATAATAAATTATGTATTTATTTATTAATTCTTTAGAGGTGTGCAAAATCAATAGTGAATAAGTAAAAGTGAATGGAGGGAGTACTTCATTAATTGTTGACAAATAAAAGCGAAGGAGTAAAGAAAGAGAAAAGAAAGAAAATTCATTATATTCCTGATTTGCTTCAAGTTACAAAATACTATTCCCTCCGATCCATAATAAATAAATTTTTAACTTTTTTTTATGATCTAAAATAAATAATATTTCTAAATTTCAAGAATGAATTAATTATTTTTTTCTTAAACTGCTAGTCATGGAGTAAATAGTATTTCGTGGACCGGAGGGAGTATGATAAGTTACCATCCATTAAATCTCCAAAATGCCATCCATGTCATGCGTAAATCACCTTACTCTTTTGTCTAAAAAGGAAACCCCAACTCTCCGAAGTACCAAGTCGTAAGTCCGTCCGTCGCTGCTCGCCGCTGCGGCTAGATTGCTTGAGGTACGTCGGCCACTCGTAAATTCCGAACGTCGTTTATTCTTCTTTTTTTTCTTTCGGAAATCGATATTATTTAGAACATTGATTTTGTACATTGTTATTTGTTCCTACCATGTCTATCTAGATATTGAAATTTGTTTCATGTATCAGGCGTCAGATCTAGTAGCTAGGGTTCTAGGTTATGCAGTTTCGAAAAGAATCCAAGTGTTACACTATATTGGTGAGGCACTTTTAGTTTTCTAGGGTAGTGACGTCATGGAAAGGTCTGTCTTTTGGCCATTTGCTTTTCTCAACTGGTTAAGACTGACTATGAAAAGCTGTTTGTAAAGCAAAACGGGAAAGATTAAATATCACTAGTAAATAGTACTAGTATTCATTTTCTAGTCTTTCCGCGATTAAAACTTAATCATATTGTTGGGTGTGTGAATAAAAGTCTGACATTGAGAGTAGAAAAGATTGGGAATTATTAATACCCGTAGTGTATGAGGCCTTCAGAGAAAATTGTGCGGGCTCGACCGAAAGCGGATAATATCATACCATACTAAAAGAGTATCTTTGGGCTGTTTGAGTCCAACACGTATATTGACTCAATGTAGTAAAACTCAGAGGAAAGTTAACTCTATTTCATTGTGTATAGCATGAGAAAACTAGAGATCGAAATGAAAAAAGCAGGATATCACAAACTTTTAAGCTGAACCTGAAGAAGCTTCCATCAATGAATGTGGTATACCTTCATCTTGCGTGCAGGGGAAGAACTTTTTCTCGTATACTTTGGGAAACTCTTGAATCATTTCATGAGATAATTCCTCATAATATTTCTAACACAAAAATTGCCAAGTACATTGCTTTCACAAGGAACCGCCAATGCTTGTCAAATTGTGGTCGTATAGTATCTTCGTACACTAATCCAAAACAATTAGTTTTGAAGGTTGTATACAAGACTAAAAGAATGTCCCGTAGGCAATACAATAAGGAATATGCTTTATTCATCAATTACGCACTTGAGCTGTTTGTTGAGTAACTCCATGTAATTAGACATCTCTATTTAACAAATGTTTTCCTAGGTGCATGAGGTAGACCCAGAAAATATGGTTGAATCTTATATTCTGATGTAGATCTTTAATTCTTCTTAGGCTTGCAAGTGACCTTTTGCTTTTGGTTTCTTGTTGTCTTAAGTCGTCCTATTTTCTTCACAAGTTATTATCTGATTTGTGCTTGCCCTAAGGCCAAGGGAGAACTGCGTGTCGTACTAGTCGGATAGAGGCCTACCTTCCTATTGGCTTCTGCGGTGAAAAGCTGTTGGGCTAAAGAGTATTGAAGCTAATCCATAAAATCAAATGCAGATGAATAGAACCACTTTCGCTCTAGAAAATAAGATCCTAGAAGCAATTGTCAAGCACCCACAAGTGTGGCCTAGTGGTCAATGAAGTCGGTGAGAACCATGAGGTCTCAGGTTGAAATCCCAGCGGAGGCAAAAATACTAGGTGATTTCTTCTCATCTGTCTAAGCTTTGGTTGACAGAGTTACCTGGTACCTGTTGCTGGTGGGAGATGGCAAGAATCCCGTGGAATTAGTCGAGGTGTGGGCGAGTGGCCCGGGTACCACGGTTATAAAAATAAAGATCCTAGAAGCAATTTTTCGGCATGAAATTATCTGTCATAATTTTCAAACGCTAACTCATGCACTAAAGAGAACACTTGTTTAAGATTGTGAAATTCCAGCATAAGTAGCATCACCTGTGTAATATAATAAATACATCCTCTTATTATCCAGCCTGCTTGCCTATGTCGTGTTCTTTTGATCTTGTAAATAACCCTCAGGACAAATCATTTAGGTCTTGTTTGAAATTTCAATGTGAATATACTAACAACTGTTGTTTGAAGATTTTTTCGGTTTCTTCTGAAAGCTTCGTACCTGATGGCTTTTGTAATAGAGGCCTTATGTGGAACTATCTTCGGAAATTATCCAAGAGTTTTGCGGTGACTTTTTGCTTATTGTATCTAAAAGTCTTACCAGTTCTAGGGTCAACTATGCCTTGTATAAGAAGTGAAGAGGATCTTTTTCAGCGGCTTCCTATATTTGCAACCTAACTTATATGATCCCAATGGCAAGCTAAAGTTCATATTTCTTCTCTATTAGCTTCTTACTTATCTTCGATTGAGCAGTGTTATTTTCCTTGTTGGGATCATATAGTTTCATACTTTAAAAGTTGTTTCTTGATCTTCTAATGTTTTTGGATCTTAGAGTTCAATAGTAGAGATTGGACCGGTTGGTTGAGCAGCAGGGGTTGGATGATCTTTTAATTTAACGCTATCTGGTTAAAAATCAAATCTAAATCGAAGTTCATTTTAGCATCTTCAATTTGTTTGTCTTTTATTGACTATTATAGTCTCCTGAGTAATTAAGTGTTATGAGTATTCTGCTTCTTTAAATAAACTCAGCAAGACAGGGACGAGATGATGAAGAAGATGTCATTTTAGTTGAAGATAGAAACGTGTAAGTATCAATGAAAATTGTTAACCAATAGAGAGTGGAAGGAAGGTACCAAAATTGCCTAACAACTGGTTGAATTTGAAAGTCGAAACGTGATTCGCAAAATCCAAATTCCAGACTGGTTGATAGCCTTACAGCCTGAATACTGAGAGAGTTAAGAGAAAATTGAATGTGGAAGATGAGTGTGAGAAAAATGAATTAGGGTGTGATTTAAGATCTGCATTAAAATCTATTGCTAACGCTACTAATAGCCCAACCAGTTATAGATCCTCAATTCATGTTTAAGCTAATAGATTTGTCAAATATTTCAGATAAAAAGTATGAGTCGAGGGGGTAGAAGCAAGGAAGCAACTGATGCGAGGAAGTCTACCATTGGTGACTTACCAACTGATATTAAACAGAGGATACTAGAGTATATCCCCATCCAAGTTGCTGCAAGAACTAGCATTTTATCAAAGCGATGGACACAGATATGGTCTACGCAGCCAAATCTTGTGTTTGATCGCCACTTTTTTCAGTATGTATCTAATAAGGGGGCTTCTCCTGCGAGGATAATCCATAAAATTCTCATGCAACATACTGGACCTATTCTGGGATTCCAACTTATCTCTAGGGAACACAAACTTGCAGAGTCAGATGTGGATCAGTGTATTACCTTTCTCTTAGAAAATGGTGTCCAGAAGCTCACCATAGATATGGCCAACAATAAACCTTATGCATTGCCTTATGCCATTTTCACAAGTTCAACATTGACACATTTGAAGCTTTCGAGGTGTATCTTTGAGCTGCCTGATGTTATCAAATTGCCCAATCTTGTCAGCCTTAATCTAGAACTTGTTGAACTTGCCAGTAAAAAAACTGTACGCTTTCCTCATCTTCCAATGCTCGAGATTTTGAAGATAAACATGTCCAGAATCCGCAGTTATACTGAAATATTTACTTTTTATCACGTGGCCCCAATGCTGAGAAGCATTAAACACCTTTACTTGGCTGGTTCGTTACTAGAGGTAAGATAATGCCTGCATTCTTTACGTAACTGCTGGTGGTCAAATGAGCCTTCAACTTTTATCTGTGACAGTAAAACATTGTAATTTTTATGAGTTTAAGTTATATATATCGTAAGCGTAAGCAAATTTTACACTATCGGGTCATGTTTACATCCTTTAGATGACCCGATAGTGTAAACAATACTTTACACTGACGGTGTCTATAACTTTAAACTCAATTTTAATAGTACTACCATATTTCAAGAAGAAAAACGACAACTGCAGCTACCTGTTCATTAAAAAGTAAGGTTAGTAATTTGAAAAATAAGACCGATTATTGTTAGTGTTACAATTTGTTACACTGTCAGCATATATAAGTTAAATATGTATGAATTAAGTAAAACGCATCAGTTTTCTGTCAAATTGCTTTTTGCAGAACTCATGGATGGTTCCTGAGCCAGAGAGGCTTGTTCAACCACTAAACCTGGAAAGCATGATACTATACGACTTGGAGATTTCTTACAAACACATTTACTGTGCTCTTTGCTTCCTTCGGATTTCACCTAAACTTTATGAACTCGACATACGTCAAACCGTGAGGGTAAGACATACTGTGGTTTACGGTACTTTATACGTGTCTATATGTATGTAAAACTTCATATGTATGTTGGGAAGCTTGATTGAGTAGGTGCAATGTGATTCTTCTTTAGGTTGGTGATACACCCAGTAACACAACTGAGTTGCTGTCAAGTTACTTTTCCGAGCCTCGGAACCTTGTGAATGAAGCACTGAGAATGATTAAGACAGTGAGGTTAAGGAAGTTCAAGGGTTCAAGAGTTGAAATGTGCCTAGTAAGACTCCTCCTTGCTCACTCTTTAAACCTAGAGAAGATGATCATTCAACAGTATACGAGAAATGGCACAAGGTGCAATGAACATTTGAAAGAACTGATAAGCTTTCCTCGAGCATCACCCAAAGCAGTAATCAAGTATTTAGAATCTCCATCCCAAGAAAAGAGCAGCTCCAGTTTAGATTCTAGCGTATTATGACTTTGTGTTAGGTGCATTGATTTCGTATTCAAACCTATGTTGCGCGGACTCTTCAAAATGTTGCGTCACCCGTGTCGGATCCTCCAAAAATACACTACTTTTGGAGGATCCGACACGCATCCGGAGACATCTTTGGAGTGTCCGAGCAACATAGATTCAAACTGAATGTCATTTAGCTAAATATGGATGTAATTTGGCAAACACTTTCTCTGGCTAACAGGGGTTAATATGTACTCCCCCTCCCGGGTTTTCTTTTTCTTTTT
>ML391859.1:0-12705 GCA_005239525.1 Nicotiana knightiana | reverse complement strand
GGGGGGGGGGGGGGGGGTGTGGTGTCCTGTAAAGTCTGCATAGACTTGCTGTCACATTTTGTTATGATCCTTCTTAATGTTAGTAAATAAAATAAAGCCTTGTCAGCAAATGAAAATTGTATGTTATTTTTTTAAACGAAGAACTTTTCTCACACATGGGTCATTCGTCAATATCTCTAAATATTATTACTGTCATATGGACAGTAGTATTATTGGTCGTTGCTCGTGCAGTACAAAGGGATCAAGATTTGCATTTTCATATTGACCAATAGATCTTTGTTTTTGATTGATTTGATATGATAACCAATGTATTATTAATGTGTAATTAATGGACCATCAAATCCTTAGCAATGTGAGAATTAGAGTAGACGAAAGGAGAATTAAGGGAGAGATTTAGAGAAGAAGAAAAGTGAGAAAATTTAGAGAGGAAAATAATCAAATATTATTCAGTCATAACACACAATATTTATTCTAAGAAGATATATAGATGTAGAATGAGGTAGTAGGCCACAGCTAACTAATTACAAGGTCTAAAATAAAAATAAATATTTAAGGAGAACTTTATGATAGACGTTTTAGCTTTCCTTATTTTTTTCATAGTATTAATTTATTTACTTATGCCCTTTCTAATATAGGAATACTTTATTGTCAAGAAAATTTCATTAGAATAAAACCCTAATGGCTTACACTTCGTGGTCATCTCACATAGGCTGTTTGCTTTCATTGCCACAAAATTTGAGAAAAATTCATCCTATAATCTTCGTGTGTATTTTGATAAAAATAATTCCATCATCATCAATCATCTTAAGGTCAGGGTAAGCTTCAAGTGCTTCCGGAGGCGTATTCAATATTTAAACTTTATGGGTTCAATTTTAAGGTTTTAGCATTGAACCCATTATATATTTAAAGTTATGGGTTCATATCTACTACTTTTATACTTTTAACGAATTTTTACATATAAATTTTTGCTCAGCTTGGAAAGTTATCGTCAACACTCTACATCCGCCTCTGAGTGCTTCATGTTTTTCTTTTTGTAATAGTTTCTTTTCCTTTCGGATATCTTATTTATGTATGTTGATCATGCTGTTTTAGTATTTCGCCTCCTGTTTCTTTCTTTTTTTAATTTTTTTTTTCATAGGGAAAAATAGAGCTGATTAATTTGGTATATTTGATTCTTATTCTTAGGAAGAATGTCTCCAGGCCGGAGTAAAATAAATCAATCAGACGCAAGCACGGAATTAATTGATGATGAGGATATAATCAGTGACTTACCGAGGAATGTAATAGATTGCATTCTAGGGAAAATGCCTATACGTGATGCTATAAGAACGAGCGTTCTTTCAAAGAAGTGGAGATTAAACTACTTAACCATTCCGCAATTAGTGTTTGATGATCAATTCTGCAAAGAACTTGTTGAATTCGCGAAGAAGAAGAAAACTCGGATATTTTACAACTATGCGCGGGAGTCCGGGAAAGGCTGGCCATAAGGGTCTATTGTATAGATCCTTACCCTGCATTTCTGCAAGAGATTGTTTCCACCCGTGACCTCCTGATCACATGGCACAGTTACGCCAAGGCTCAATATAGGGTTTCTAAGATTTTTTTTTAATTTATTCTGATTAAAATGTTAATTTACACGTATTGTTCTTTCAGCTCCTAGCTGAAACACCAGTTCCTCCTACGCTATCGACATTGCCAGACTCTTTAAAGGTTATTAAACTCAAAGGTCTGAACTTTATGGACTTCAAACAAATATCTACTGTTGTCTGCTTGATTAGAAGTGCTCCAAATTTGCAAGAACTTTATATCGAGGTAAGTAGTAAACACTCCATCTAATTTATGATAACTTGTTTTTGGAAACGAATAAGCACTTATTTGGTTTTATGCTCTATTTTTATGTAGGCTTCTACGGTCGAGCTAAACCAAGAGCAAGTCTCAGGTATCTAAGACTCCTGGACTGCACAACTTTTCCCCTTAGAAAACTTCATCTGGTCAAGTTAACGAATATTTTAGGTTTCGATCCTGAGTTTGAGTTTATCCGATTCATTCTCTTTAGTTCGCCCTCACTTGCGACAATGAGCATCGTGCAGCATCCACAACTTGAAGTTGCAGAAGCATTGGAAATAACTAAGAAGTTGCTCTTGTTTCGGCTATCATCAGCAGTGAGTATACACTTCTCCAGCGACAGTAAAACATGAGTGTCATAGTGTTAGTTTTAGGGAATTGGCGTTGGTAACAGAATCATACTCCCTCCGTATGAAAAAAAATTTGCACTATTTCCTTATTAGTCTTTTCCAAAAAGATTGTCAGTTTTCAAATGGTATGACATATTTCAGACCACAAGTTTCAAAAGTTTTACAGTTATGACTTATTTAAGACCATATATCTTTAAAGTCTTCCCTTTAAGATAATCGTTTTGAAACGGAGGGAGTAATTGCTAAGTATTCTTAATGCATGACTTGTACTGGTTTTTGTTATCGTTCCAATCGTTCTGTGTTGCTAAGCTTAAGTATTCGACGAAACTGGATTCTCTTTAATCCCTGTCAAGGCATGCTAGCTCTAAAGAAGAATTCTAACTTCTTACTTGGCTATTTGCTGCAGAACTTTATTTGAATTCTTAGTCCTCTCCTTCATTTTCTGTTATTTTGTAGTTTATATTTTGTACTTCAACAAAAAATCATTCTAATGATGCAACTTTGAGCAAAAAATCATTTTAATTAGTGCAGTGATATATTACCTAGAGCATTAGCCATCTTGTTTGCCTCTCCTAAGCAATTTACTGTATTGCATTGTACTGTATTAATGAATACAACGTTTGGATAGATTGTATTGTATATTGTGGTTTATAACAATTTTATGAGAAACCACCAGATCCGTGGTTACAAAAATTGGGCTTTTTCATGGTTATATAACAAGGAGTTATTTACAACACCATACAATATAATTTTAAAAAGGTGGAAATAAACACAGTATTATACAATAATGAACCACGGGAAACAACAATCCAAACATAAGGTAAATAGAATAAAAAATGTTAAAAGGTCACTTTGAATGTTGGTGAGAATATGCCTGCTTAACGGACCGGGTTGACCCTGTTCTGGACCGGCCAAGACCGGTAATAAACCGGACCGGTCGTAGGGGGCCGGGTAGGGCTAGGTTTGTATGGTTAGGGGTTTGGTCCGTATGAATACCGGTTAATCGAATTGGTCAAAACCGGTTCAGGAAAATAACTGTTGATCCGATTAGCCGGACCGATTTAAGGGTTATTTTTTGATTTTTTATTTTTTAATTCATTTGACCGTTGGCAACGGTCAGCTTCCAATTTGACCGTTTCCCAATGGATATTTTGCAAGAATACCCCTTCTTTGGGCAATTTCTTTTTTTAAAAATAACACTTTTACTAATTACTAATTTAGCCTTTTGAAAAACTATAAATACACCCCCTCCCCCCACCCAATTCTTCATTTCTTCACTCATCTCTCATTTCTCAAACTCAAATTCTCAATTGTCATTCTCTTATTCTTCACCTAAATTACAATCAACTTTGGCTCTCATTTTTTTTGGAATTTAATTTATCGTATTATTTGAAGTTTGAACTTTGAACTTTGAATAATTGACATTTCTTCGTGGTAACATTGAAGTTGCAAAAATCACCAAGTGTTCAATTTATTATGGAATTCGGTGTATTCCCTTCAACTCTTTCTCTTATTTACTATTTTATTTGCATATTTAATTTTTGTTAGTAGTTAAATTTTCACAATATGTTTAATGCGGCAAAAAGAGTTTGTAATAAGGTTGCTAATCGGGATAATAGAAAAAGAGGTACTACTTCAACATCTAGTAGTAATTTAAATGACTCTATACATGTTTCTGAAATATCACCTGATAATAATATAGATTATAAACAATTACAGGAAGATTTCGGTATAGAAGATAATGAATTAGAATTTGAAGATGAGACACCACTTACACCTAGTAGTGTTGGAGTTGGTAGCAGGGGTGGTGGTCGTGGCGGTAGTAGTAGACAACCTGTGGCCCCGACTACTAATCGGAGAAAAAGAAGTAAGGTTTGAAATTTTTTTGACGAAATAGAGAATTCTGATAGAGTTATATGCAAAATTTGTAAAGTTGATATTGGCCATGCTGTAAATGAAAATGATTATTTGACAATTACATGTCATTGGATAGATAATAATTATTGTATGCAAAAACGTATTATCGTTTTTAAATATAATAAAGATCAAAGCCATATTGCTATTTTTATAAGTACTACAGTTTGCGAAGTTGTTGAATTTTATAATCTTAATAAAAAAGTATTGTGTATGTCTTTTGAAAATACTTCTAACAATAATGTCGATATTTTAATATTAAGACTGCATTTGAAATCACTACTAGACGAAAATTTTCATATTAGGTGTGCATGCCATGTTTATAATTTAATTGTTAAAAATGGCCTTGATTTATTTTCGACTGAGATTACTTATGTTAGAAGAGCAGTTGGTGTTATTCAAGGAAATAATATACAATCTAGAATTAGAAAATTTAAGACTAAGTGTACGGAGCATAACCTTAACCCCAGATTCATGCGAGATGAAATTGCTACTAGATGGAATTATACATACTTATTTTTAAAATGTTGCTACAAATATAGAGTGTTGATAACTGAAATTGATAATGCGCATTCTACTGATTCAAATCATATGTTAACAATTAATACTTGGGAGGCCATTAATGATGTTGTTCAATTTTTAAATAAATTTTATACATCTACTGTTGAGTTTTCTGGAGCATATTGCCCTACTATTATCTTAAATTCTTAATAAAATATTCAAATATAAGGATTTTAAAGTCTTTGCATCCTTAATTCAAATGCTCTTTTTATAAGATTATTTTTTATTTTATATTAATATAAATTACGATAATTATACAAAATACAAAAAAAATTAAATAAACCCAGCCCGGCACGACCCCGCCCTTAGGCCCGGAACTGTTTCGGTTCAATATTTTATCGGATGGGCCCGGACCCGTTAAATCCAATTTGGAAAAACCGATAACCGGCCCGGATCGGGGTCACTTTTTAACTCAACCGGCCCACCCCTTTGTCACATTTAGGTGAGAACTGCGGTCCAATTTACTAAACAGTAATATATACTTTTATATTTTACCGGAAATAAAAAAAGGAAAACTTATTTGAGGTCAATTTAAATGGGCTAAGAGCAAGGTCCACTCCATATAAATGAATTGAACCGCATTCGCCGCTGCCCTACAATTCTCTAAGGGAATCAAACTGTATGTATGTTTTTCTCTGTAGTATGTAATCATTATTCAGTGCTTATTCCACATATTTTCTCTCTACTATTCTGTTATACACTTAAGACCTTTCTTATGGCACCCCATATATGTTACAATGAGCTTTTGTACAGATAACAGAACAGCGGCGGAGCTAGAATTTTTACTTTATGGATTCTGAATTTTAGAACGTTCACTTCTAGTACTAATAATTGAGTTCTTAATTTAATATTTATAAATATTTAATGTATTTCCTAACAAAAATACATTGTTTGAGCAAAAAATACCCGTTGAATCCGTACCCGGGCTTCGAGAAGATTCTCGACTTTTTGCTTTGCTGACTTTTGAGTTTTGTCTTTGATGAGAATATCTGACATTAAAATTTAGTTGTACAAATTTCTAGCTACTATACTTTTGAATTACTTGATGTTAACACCTAAAGCATAGAAGGGGTGCCATAAGTATTTGCTACTTTCATGGAGAAGATCCATATATTGGAGATCAAATACATTCACAGGAAGATCTGCATTATCCTACGTTCGAAAAATATAACGAGGAAGAATCAAGGGAACAAACAGAACTTGTACCCGCAAAGATTCATCAATAAATTTATTTTTCTTCATATATAAAAAGTAATGATGAGGATAGAATGAGTAACTTGCCAGGGAATGCAATTAGTGTTTGATGGCCACTTCTGCAAAGAAGTTAACGACTTTGTCGCCGAGAAGAAGCATGGTATATTCTCCATGTTTTAGCTCCATTACCAATTTAACCAAAATTGTCACCAAGTATCTTATGGTTGATTACAAGTGCTCCGAATTTGCAAGAACTTCATATTGAGGTATAAGTTGTGACACGCCGTCTAATTTATGATAATTTTGTTTTGGAAACGAATAAGCACTTATTTTTATTCTCTGCTTTATTTTATTTAGGCTTGTATAGTCAGGAACAAAGGGAAGGCATCTCAGGTTATTTAAAACTTTTGGACTGCGATAAACTTCCCCTTACTGGTCAGGTTAACGAATATCTCAGGATTCGATCCTGAGTTTGAGTTTATCTGATTCCTTCTCTTTAACTCGCCATCACTTGTGACAATGAGCATCCTGGAGCACCCAAAGCTTGAAGCTGAAGAAGCATTGAATATAGCTAGGAACCTGCTCCAGCTTCGGCTACCATCAGATGTGTCTATAGACTTGTTGATTAACAGTAAAAAAATATGAGATTTTCATAATGTTAGTTTTAGGTATATGGCATTTGTAAGAGAATTAAAACTTTTAAGTGTTCTTACTGCGGTTATTGTGGTTCGTTAACTGAATCCGCACCAGCTGAGGTCAAGTTTGAGTGTCTGTTTATGTATTATGCCTAATCTTCTGGATTATGCGAACTTTCTGAATACAGTTTTGTTATCGGTTAAAGTTACCAACTTGAGCAACATTATTTGACATAGACTAAAATGATTGCCAGTCATCTCAATAATTTGTTCGCAAATTCAAATATAGAAAAAAATGATAATATTTGTAATATTCAAACCAGCCACTTAATATTAGCATAAGATTTTTGAGGGAATGGTCTTATTATTCTACTAGAAAATGGTCAATTTTTTACAGCAATATTTGAATAATTCTTATGATTCAGTCTTTGACATAATTGAATGTCTCCTGATCTCGAAAATTTCATGAACTCTTGAAAATTCCTTCACTCACGATGCAGAGGAAGATTCAGAATTTAAAATGTATAACTCTTTCAACAATCTTAAGTTTATATATAATTTTGAGATAATTTTATCCCAAAATTAATAACCAAATAAGGAATAAGGCGTTACTAAATTTTTATTCCGGAATTATTTTTGCTTATCCATCATACCAAACTGACCCCTAAATGTTATTTTAGTTATATGGATTAAACTAAAAATTTTAATACATGAAATCCTTGTAATAAGGGCCATACTGTAATTTTACCAATAGGATGCAATTGCAATAGATATAAATATATAAAGCTGGACCTGGCACGGTGATGTGGCATATCTATATGGCCACAAAACTTAACTATCTTTTTTGTCAATTATTTTTGGCTTTTATCCTATTTTTCCTATTTATTTGATATTTTAAAAAACCCATAAGTCACGTCCTTTCACTTCTTTTTCTTTGTTTCTCATCTCTTATTTCCTCTCTTTTCCTACAAAGGCTATTATTTTGCGCAAAAAATTCATATAGGAGACTCTAATTAGTAGACATTGAGGTATGATTGATATATAGATAATTCTTTTGATTCATTAGGCTTATTGATATGTTACTAGTATTAGTTTTGTGTTTTTTATTATAGCTACCTCTGTTTTTTGTAAATACTCGTCCAAGGCACGTACCCTATATCAATAAAAATTTAATTATAAAATATTACGTAAATATTATTTAATAATGTATTCAGTTATTGAACAAAAACTAAAGAAACATATGTAAGTTCCTAACAATAATGAATATTGATCCAATTTAACTTATAAATAAAGAAATCATGTTCCACAGAAGTCCGTATATGCTTTATTGTGATTTTTGAAAACTGTAGGAATATCTTATAAATATTTTTTTTGAAGGAGTACAAAAAAATTTCAAGTAGATATAAATATTTGCAGAGAACATTGAAATAAAATATTGTCGCGTACAATGAAACAGAAGTTACCTGAATTTGAACCGGTCCCTCCAAGGAAGTGGAGGATCTAGCATCTACGACTAAACTCCTTTTTCCTCTTCTTTTGAAATTTTTATCGGCGAGCAACCGTGACTTTAAAATTCTGGATCCTTCACTCCTCCAAGGCCAAATATTTTGATTGCACGAAAACCTACATTATGTAAGAAGAAAAATATCAAATATATTACATCAATTATTTTGAATAAGGCATTACATAAATTCAAACAAATTTGTACAGTTTTCGCACATCAAACATGTATAAAAAAAGTAAAAAGTTCCACACAAGAAATAGTAAAGACAAACGTGATGATCCCCATAAAATATCATATGAGTAAAGGTCAAAAGCGAGTTCCATTCTCGTGAACAAATATAAGGAAAAGAAAATGTAGTATTTCCTATTCCCCCAAACAATATTTATTTTGAAGCCCTAATAGTAGAATTTTCTACAAAATTCATACATAGGAAGATTTAATAACTAATATTTTAGTAGATATCAAAGTCTTAAATATTAGAATTTTCTACTTAATTCAAATAAGGAATAATTTAATAATTAAAATGTTAGTTGATTTATCCTAAATATTAGGAAAATAACTAAATTATGATTTTGCCTAATGAGAAGTTTATTTCTTAAGGGTAAAGAAGACGAACAACATTTCGCTAAGATCTTCATGCTTTTAATATAGTATAATATAATATTACGTAGTATAGATGAATAGTAATTGATATTTGATATTTGATATTTTCCCTTTTATTATTAAACACATGAACTCACTCTCTCTCTTTTCATTCTCACTTTTCCCCCTTTGTACTACAATTGATTTCTTCTTTATTATGATTAATTTATTTTTTATTTTCCATCATTGATCATGTATTTTTCTCCTCCTTTTTATATTTATTTGATATTTGATTTTGTATACATTTGGTTAAATAAAGGTATTTACATTTGATTCTATATTTTTTACGTTTAATTGCATATTAATATGATGTAATTACCTTAAATGGCTAGAAATCGAATGAGGAAGCATTCAAATTCCAAATAACCCCATTAGCCTTTGTAAGCATTTAAATTTTATCGGATTTAGATTCATAAAATAATTTGGATCATATTATATTCAAGATATTAGTTCAAATAAATAGTGTGGCTAGTAAATTGGGCTAATTATTTAATCCAACATATATATGTTGGGCTATTCCATTTAATTGGACTACAAATTAAATGATAAGCCCACTTTATTAGCCCAAGGTCCAAATAGCTATTAACCCATCTTAAAGTCCACACTCATGCCACGTGTCAAACAATGTGGCAATCCAAGTCAAATAAATGAGCCAATGAAATCATCTCATGTGTCAAGAAGGAATGGCTTTCTAAGTCAAATCAACAACCAATAGAGTTGTGCCAAGTATCTAGATGGTATTGGTTAGTTCAAACAGACCTATCAAATTGCTGAGTCACACCACTTCCTGCAACTATAAGTAGATGTCTTTCATAAAGCTATAAGACACTAGAAGTGATAACAAGAATCAATCAGAGTGTCACGACCCGATTTCGAAGTCGTGATGACGCCTGTCGTGGAACCAGGCAAGCCGCCCCTTTGATTCTAAGCTAAATTCAATTTCCAGTAAAAATACGATTTTAAACGAATTTATTGATAATATTAAGAATCTGAAGTTTAAAAATAATATTTGAAAAATAAAATTTAAAACCTCCAACTCCGGATCCGGTGTCACTCAGTCATGAGCTGCTATATCATAAAATAGAGAACTAAAAAAATAAACAACATAGTCTCAAAATAAGTGCAACAGACGGAATAGGGAAGAGAATACGAGGGTCGCGATCGCCAGCTGCTACCTCGACAACTTCAATGAAAACTCCGACAGCTGCTCAATATCTACTACCGCGTCCCGGTGTACCTGGGTCTGCACACAAGGTGCAGGGGGTAACGTGAGTACACCAACTCAAAAGTAACGAACCCAAACTATGGACTGAGAGGTAGTGACGGACAAACCTCAGAATTTACAATAAACAACATACAAAAATTAGACATGCTAACAGTTTATCAGAATGAGTAAATATGCCAAGCATGGCAGTATACTCTACATGCCATCATAAAAATATATGTATGAAACCAGTGTGGATCTGCACATAGTGCTCACAACCCTCACACAGCAATCCACTCAGTACCGTATATGGCTCTCAGGCCCAGGGAGCAGTCCATCCCGGAATGTACATAATCATTGGTGACCGTGGTTACTCCGTACTGAGAAAAAAGGCTAATCCAGCCCCACGGAGAAGATCCATCTCCGGAATAAAACACTCGGACAATATCCATGTCCAGGGAAGATCCATCCCTCACATAACATCATCTTCGGACAAGATCCATGCCCAGGGAAGATCCATCCCTCACATAACATCAGCTTCGGACAAGATCCATGCCCACGGAAAATCCATCCCTCATCATCAATGTGCTCACTGGGGGTGTAAAGACTCCGGAGTGGCCCAAGGGCCATATCAAGTCAACGAAGGCATGATTTCATATCGCTGCGGTGTGCAGTCCGATCTCATAACTGTCTCAATAACAGGTTCTCGGCCTCACTCAGTCATCACTCTTCAGTCTCACTCACATGGATCACAGATGCATCCATCAGCCCAAAACAATAATAAGTATGCATATAATTAACAATACTGAGACTGAGATATGAAGTGGTATGCTATAACATGACTGAGTATATGAATCAAATAATCATAAAATGAGACAGTAATACATGACCACTCGGGTCTTAGCATTTTCGGCGTGAAGCCTAGCATTTATACTTAACATGATTTCTAATAGGTTCACAATTACCACATTAAAAGAAGCACAAATATCATCAGGGAATAATCACTAAGCGGTTCCATGGGATAAGCCAGGCCACAAATACTCGGCGCACACCCGCACGCCCGTCACTTGGCATGTACGTCACCTCAATTATAGTCATAAATCATTTAGCTCGGAGTTTCGAACCCTCAGAACCAAGTTTGGAAACGTTACTTACCTCAAAACCGGATAAAATACTATTCCGCAGTGCCTTTGCCTCTAAATTCGGCCTCTGAGTGCTCCAAATCTACCAAGTTCAGATTTTTATCACCAAGTTCCAATTGAAAAGTACCAAATTTAGCTCAAAATCCAAAATTAGCCAAAACCCGACCCCCGGACCGCGTCCCGAAACTCGACAAACTTTATACCAAAATTTTCTTCATCATCTCACGAGTCCGTACATATAAAGAACTCGAAAATCGGAGTTCTTTGACCCCTCAAATCATCCCTAGAAGGTCTCATAATCTCAAGTCCTAATTCCACCTTTTTCTACTGATTTTCATGAATTAAACACTGATATTTTGTTCCTTAATCACCTATAATAAAGTTTTAGGGTCCAAAATCCTTACCCCGATTCAGCTAACTCAACACTCAACTTAGCCCTTTTCCTCTGCAAATTCATCTCTGCTCATCTCAATATGAATAATAAGAACAGTACATTCTACCAATGGTATTTTGTCAACATTCTTATATATGTCAAACCAGTATATCTTCTTCAATGGATACATTACACGAAGTCATATCCAATGTGGGTCCACTCCCAATTGACTTTCCATATATAATACTGACATCTTCCTCTTTCACCCCATATATCTCCTCAAGACATTATATGTTGCTTTTATGTCGACATAAGTGTTCTGCTCACTTGGCTTGCCGGTGGACCGTCCATACCCTGACTAATCGTATCCCATTAAATTGACCCGAATATGGTGACTAAGTTTAGTGACTAACTCGTCTGTCCCAGATCAGCGGCGTTTTCTTTAGAAGCAGATAATTCAGTAGTACCCTTCTTCAACTTCTTAGTTATGTCTTTCTTCTTTGCTTTAGCACCACCCATCTTTGTTTGTTCATTGTTTGTTCTTGTGAATTATACGAAAGTTGGCACTTTTTGATAAGGAATTATCTTGAGATAACCTACTCTGTCAAAATAAGCTTGCTAACAGAATAAGGGAGCTGAAGAAAAGGGGCGTCGGTCACAAGGACGGCTCTAGGGTTCCTTTATATATTACTAATAAAAGAAAATTAATAAAGAGAAAACAAAAAAGTTGTGGTACAATACAATATTTCATTAATTAAGCTAACATAAATCACAAATAAAATTATATAAAATACCAGAGATATATTAAGGTTTCATCATAAGAGTTACACAAAGATACGTAGCACCACTCAACTTTGTCCTAATAATTGATAAATCTTCCATTATCAGTAAATATAATATCTTGCTATATAAAGCTTTCAATGGATGTGAATCCAGACATTCACGTAGGTTAACCCGCTACAGGATTCATCAGACTGCCTATGAACAACACTACGCCAGTAGCTTCGTCTTTTATAAGGAATAGGATAAAAATTGCGCGGGGCACCCTATTTGGTCGCCCCCATTTAACCTATACCCTCTTTTTAAAATTTTTTTAACTTGTACCCATTTTTTAAATAACTTCAGCTCCCCTTTCCCTCGATGAGCTGAAGTTCACCAGTTAAGCTGAAGTTCGCCAGTTATAAAGACAAAACTTCAGCATACGGGGTTGAAGTTCCCCAGTTACAAAGACAAAACTTCAGCTCTTATAACTTGGGAACTTCAGCTCTAGTGTAACTGGGGGAACTTCAGCCCGTATGCTGAAGTTTTTGTCTTTATAACTTGGGAACTTCAGCCCCGTAT
>ML391858.1:0-18060 GCA_005239525.1 Nicotiana knightiana | reverse complement strand
ATTTTGAGTAAACGACCTCGGAATCAGGATCTGAAGATTCCAGCAGGTTCGTATGATGATTTCGGACTTTGGCGTATGTCCGGATCGGATTTTGGATAACCCGGGAGTGTTTCGGCGTATATTGTGGAAGTTAGTATTTTAGAAGAATTTCATAAGTTTAGGTTGGAAGGCATCTCAGTGTTATAGAGGTCTGTTTGGGATACTGAGTCTGGAAATAGCTCTGTATGGTGATTCTAGAGTTGGCAGCGCGATCGGAAGTGAATTCGGATGTCCGGAGGTCATTTTGAAGTCATTTGGCTAAAGATAGAAATTTGAAGGTTTTTGAGAATTTTGACCGAGAGTTTGACTGGTATCGGATGTAGAAGTTTGAAATTTCAAAGTTCATAAAGCTTGAATTGGAGTGCGATTCATGATTTCGACGTTGTTTGATGTGATTTGAGGCATCGAGCGAGTTCGTATCATGTTTTGGGACATGTTGGTATAATTGGTTAAGGTCCCGAGGGCCTCAGGTTGATTTCGGAAGGTTAACTGAATGGATTTCGAACCAAAATAGCTGCTGAAAATTCTGCAGCAAATCCGTTTTGGGACAGCAATTTATGCATCGAAGAGCTAACTTTGGAAGCGTATATATAGTATAAGGAATCTGAAAATTTACTAAACATGAAAGTTGTAGATCGTGAAGTCTAGTTTTGAGAACATTAAACCATTTGTCATTTGGAGTTTTGTGCAAAAGGTTATGACCGATTGAAGATGGCTGGTGGAGCAGTTTCGCTAGAATTTTCTGATGCATGGAGCCGACTTTAGAAGCTCATATCTCAGAATATATAAAGAGTTATATGGTGTAGAACCTATAAAATTTAAGATCTTCGAGTGTAGTTTCTAAATCTTCAAACCGTTTGTTAGTTGGATATTTATACAAGGAGTTATGGGTGTTTTAACAGAAGGTATTCAACAAGGGAAAATTGTAATCGGGTGTACAATCTGCACAGCACAAGCGCAAGGTACAACTCGATGAAGCATGGGCAGATTGTTTTAAACACGAATTTTGGCCCATTTCTTTCATTTCTTTCATTTGGCTTGGATGATTTTGGAGAGCTCAAGGAGGTATTTTCACCAAGCAACACAAGGTAAGTGATTTCTTCCTATTTTTTAGTTAAATATGTGATCTTACATGGATTTAGACATGGAAAATTTGTATAAATTTGGGATTTTTGGGGAAGACCTAGAAGTTGGAATTTTGGACTTTTACCATGAATTTGAGCATGAAAATTGTAACAAATTGTATATTTGATTTAGTAAAGTTATGGATAGAATTTATCTTCGAGAAATTTCGGAATCCGGGCACGTGGTCCCGAGGGCATTTTGGTCTATTCCTTGAACGGAGATGGGAGTTTATATAACCTAAATTTTTAAAAAATATTTGAGTATATTTTCATTGGTTTATCATTATTTGGATAGTTTGGGGGCGCTGCGCATCCATTGAAGTCGACATAGAGGCTTGGAAGCCGGGTATGAATCTTCGGAGTGAGGTGAGTCTCATTTCTAACCTTGTAAGAGGGAATTGTCCCCATATGTGTTATACGTGCGGTGTGTAATTTTTTTGGGGGCTACGTGCGTACAAAGTGACGAGAGTCCATACGCGACTACTATATCATGTCGGGTAGTTTTAGGACTCACGAGCATGCCATTACGTGCCTTATGTGTATCTTTAGCCAAACTTTGAGTTGCTTATTATCTTTGAACCAGTATGCTTATTATCTTTGAACTAGTATGCAAATGGTAGAGAGTTGCCTCGGAATTTCAAGTGAATTAATCCTTGTTACAAGTATAGCCTCTACTGAGCTTATTGATAAATCTGATATATATATATATATATATATAAGAGTCAGCACTCGAGTCGCATGTATGATTTGCGATCGTGGGAAGCTCTGTGTTAATTATATATAAGAGTCAGCACTCAAGTCGCAGGTATGATTCGCGATCGACGGAAGCTTTAAGTTAATTATATATAAGAGTCAGCACTCGAGTCGCAGGTATGATTCGCGATCTAGGGGAGCTTTATGTTAATTATGTATAAATGTGTCAGCACCCGAGTCGCAGGTATGATTCGCGAGCGGGGGAAGCTTTATGATTAATTTGTAAGAATGCACTTATGGGACGGGTCGTTCGATCCTCAGAGTGCACAGTTCATTTTTATTGTCGGTTCGGGCCGAACGACCCTCGGCATATCTATATATATATATATACATATGACATACCCCTTGTGACTTAAATTGTTAAATTGATTTAAGGATATAGATTGTTAAATAACTTCGTGGATAAGGACTTGATAGATATTTGGGGAAAAATGAAGGAGAAACTACTTATTCACTCATTTTTTTAAAAATTACTCGGAATTCTGTGCCTCATATATATATTTTTTTGCTTAACTGCCTTCACATGCCTACCGCTTTCATCATATTCTGTCCCATTTCTATTATTGGACCTTAGTGGGTGTCAAGTCGACCTCTCGTCACTACTTCTTCGAGATTAGACGGGATACTCACTGGGTACATATCTGTTTATGTACTCATGCTACACTTGATGTGCATTTTGTTGCACAGGTACCTTCATAGCACAGTGATTGACTTGGAGACTTATACGGGCTGCATTTATCCGGAGGCATTCCGCAGCTGACAGAGTTCCCTCTTATGTATTTATACCTTATGTTGAGCCTTTGTCCAATTTGTTCCTCGGGAAAGCAATATATAATTGTATAAATTCTTAGAAGTTGCTTATGTACTTGTGACACCGGGTTCTGGGATATGTATTGGGATATAATTGCTTAAGTGTAATCTTTTAAACCATTATTTTAAATTAACAGACTTTTATTTGGTTATTATGTAATGAAGTGAAAGGAAGTGTTTACATAAATGTTTTTAAAAGGAAATTTATTTCGATTAGTTAATTTTTTGGCTTGCCTGACCTTGTGTCCTGTGCCATCACGACCTTAGGGATTTTGGGTTGTGACAATCATGACTTAAAGAATTGTTGTAAGCAAAAATAGCTCATCATAGAGTGTCTTAGAATTAGAGAACGTTTGAATCAACCTTTGCTGGCTATCATTTCAGTTCGTGGATTCATAATTAGGAATTACACTAACTACATGTTTGGGGCAATAGTTCGACATTTGCTAAAGAGGAGAAAAGACATGATATAATACAACCTCTAACAAACAAACATCATGATTCGTGGGGATTAAAATTACACATACATACCTAAGCACAAGAGCTAATCCAGAAGAGTAGATTGCCAAATAACAGCGAAAATCAGAAATCAAAGCTCAGCAAAGTTCTGCGAATGAACATCAGCAAATTCCAGCTTCGAACAGCTTCAGAATCCTAGAAACGACTAAGCCATGTAGCAGAAATTGAACACCCTTTTTTAATTCTCACTTTTCTGATTTTTATCATTTCTTTCGAAATTTTTTGTTTTTCTTATTTTATAGTTCTTTTCCAGATGTGAAATGCAGAGCTCGAAACCAAAAATTTCTAGTTATCTTTGGCTATGAGCTTATGTGTGTGTATGAGTGAAGAAAGAAGAAATAAGAAGGAGAGGGAAGGGGTGATCGGCGGCTGTGAAGGAAGATGGTCGCTGCTCCGACGGCGACTGATTTAGGGAGGATGACTGTGAGTGTGGTCGTTTGGTGTTAGGGGGTGAGAGTGGTGCTGGTGGAGTGTCAGGCGACAAAGGGAGGAAGGTCGGCGATGGGGAAGAAAAAGACAGGCTTGGAGGGGCTAGAACGGTGCCTCTCTTCTTTTGGCCTTAGGTCCAATTTTTGGGGAGGGCCTCCTTTTCAAATTTAGGTCTTATTTTTATTTTAATAGGTGAGGGGAAGGGTATTGGGCTGGATTAGGAGGAAATTGGGTCATGAAAATTGGCCCAATCCGATTTTAGCTTCCCTTTTTCTTTTTTTTTCTTTGGCAATGTTAGCCATTCTAATTAACATAACACTTAGAAATTAGTTTGCAAGATTAAACCCCTTGTTTGAAATAATTACTTAAGCTAATTAATTTGTGGATTCCAAATTTAAACTAATTAATTGAACCTAAAGATGTAATAAGAAAATTAAGTAAGATTATGTGTAGTTTTGTGATTTTTATATATTAATCTAACAATTAAAGAGTAATTAATTCCTAAAAATTCAAATTAAACCTAAGATGACATGCAATGAAAAATGTGACAATTTTTTATGATTTTTCTATAATTTTAAAATATTAAACCTACATGAAATGCAACTAAATAGATAAAAACTCCTAAAATTCATAAAAATTTATTTTTGGATAATTTTTAGGAGTAATTTCCATGCGGGGCAAAAATTGGATGTTCACAGCTGACCCTCTTTGCTCGAGAACATGAAGATTTTTCGGGCAAAGATAAAGTGAGCAACTACGAGCAATTTTTTCCCGTTTGGTACTCCATTTGGAAGCATTTTGAAAAAGTTTGATCGAACCTTGCTTCAGAGGTTACCTACATATCCTTGGCTAAAAGGAATCACGTCAGTGTAGTTCTGGAATTTTTGGTAGCTGGGACTACCGGGAAGCTGTGATTTCGCTGTTGTTGTCGTTGCTTACTGCTTGATGAGCTCCTTATTACACCAAAATCAAAATGAAAAAGACTAAACTAAACCTATCAACTACGAGTTACAAGATTCCCATCTATGAGTCTTCTGAAGCTTGATCTTGAGTCTTGGCTGCTTCTTTATACAGACTCCGATCTGAATCTTGATGCTTGTTAGTTAAAGGTGCTGGTTCAATCTTCTTCAGCTTTTCGGATCAAGAATGGACATGCATAGCTTGTGACTTCAATCTGTCTCGAGCAGTACACATCTTTTCCAATTTTGTAATTTGGGGTTCAACTCGTTCTTTTCTTCTTTTATTTTATTCTGAATTGAGACGTCTTCTTTTGGTTGTCTCTAATCCATTGTCCTAAATTGTAATATGCGCAAAATCATAACAAACGAAAGAAATTTTCTGCCCCAGTTTTCACTAGGAAAATTTCGTGAGTTATTGCAAAGGAATCTATGCTACTTTATTATTTAAAGCAATAAAAGGTCGGGAATGGTGTACCCGAAGTTATTGTAGACTACGGAGTGGATACCCTATGCCCAAAGGTAAAATCAACTAGGGGTTGGAGATACTATGTTGGAAGAGAATTAACAGGTTATGCTGTCGTCAAGAAAAGCTCATCGGGTTATGACGGTGTCTGGAAAGGTCAACAGGTTATGTTGTTGCCTGAAAAAGAGATCACTGGGTTATGCCAGTGTCAGGAAATGATAAACGGGTTATGCCGTTGTCAGGAAAAGAAGAGATCACCAAGTTATGCTGGTGTTTGGAAAGCTCAACAGGTTATGTTGTTGCATGGGGAAAAGAGATCACTAGGTTATGCCAGTGTCAGGGAATGATCAACAAGTTATGCTATTGTCAGGAAGAGATCACCAGGTTATGCCGGTGTCTAGAAAGGTCAACAGGTTATGTTGTTGCCTGGGGAAAAGAGATCACTGGGTTATGCCAGTGTTAGGAAGCGATCAACAGGTTATGTTGTTGTTAGAAAAGATCACCAGGTTATGCCGGTGTCTGGAAATGAGATTCATCGGGTTATGCCGGCATCAACTAGGGAATGGAGACCTATGTTAGAAAAGAAGACTAGGGAGTGGAGACCCTATGTTGGAAAAGGAGACTAGGGAATTGTATACCCTATGCTAGAACGAACCAAGAAGGATTTTTGTTTTTTTTCAATATATTTTTTTCCTTTTAAAAAAAATTTCCCGGTGCTTATTCTCTGAGGACGTAAATAAACTACCTTTTTTTAACAGGACTTCTTCTTTTTTAAAAAAAAAAAAATTATCCTAGGAGAAAATTCATTAGACTAGGTTTTCTCGTCTTAGGAGAAAGATTCATCAGACTAAGACGTCTATCCTAGGAGAAAGATTCATCAGACTAGGTTTTTTTTTCTTTCTTGGTTATTATCTTAGGAGAAAGATTCATCAGACTAAGATTTTGATCCTAGGAGAAAGTTCATCAGACTAGATCTCTTTTTTATTATCTTAGGAGAAAGATTCATCATACTAAGATTTTGATCCTAGGAGAAAATTCATCAGACTAAGTCTTTTTTATTGTTATCTTAGGAGAAAGATTCATCAGACTAAGATTTCGATCCTAGGAGAAAATTCATCAGACTAGCTCTTTTGTTTTGGTATCTTAGGAGATAGATTCATCAGACTAAGAATTTAATCCTAGGAGAAAATTCATCAGACTAGGTGTTTTTATTATCTTAGGAGAAAGATTCATCAGACTAAGACGTTGATCCTAGGAGAAAATTCATCAAACTAGGTTTTTTTTTATCTTAGGAGAAGGATTCATCAGACTAAGATTTTGATCTTAGGAGAAAGTTCATCAGACTAAGTCTTCTATCTTAGGAGAAAAATTCATCAGACTAAGATTTTTATTGGAAGGAAAATCCATCAGACTAGGACTTTTTATCCTAGGAGGAAAAAATGTGAAGATAATGGTGACATCTTATGTACACTAGAGACAAATAAAGGTAAAGATTTGAGAAACTTCCTTTTTTGGCTCTTTTCTTCTTTTCTTTTTTTTTGAACCACTTTCGTTGCATTGCTTTGTTCCTGTTTCAAACAAAGAAAATTTTTGTCAGTTTTAAAAAGTGGTGGTCGGTTTGTGGCCTTGAGTCCTGGGAAGCTTGGCTTTTGCTCAATCAGCCTGAGTCAGTTTCAAGAGACTTTTTTGCTCTGCGTCAACCCTGATTGTTTCACACCCAGTACCATTTGTATTTGTGGCTCAGTCAGACTTATCCCAACAGGAGATCTTTGCTTAGCTGACCTTTTCTGATATCTTGAATGGCTTCTTGCCTTTTGGAGCAATTTGACTGTCAGAGGGAATCACTAGTTATCTTTGCTTGCACCAAGTAGGCTGACAAGGGTCTTTTGGGGGGAAGCCTCTGCATGAATCCTCAATGCATATTGAATTGTTGGCCAAATTCACTTTTGTGCAACTGAAAAGCTGATAGCAGATTTTGAAATCCTTTCTTGCTTGTTTTGACAAGGACTGACTCAGGGTGAAGGACACAATGATTCAAAGAAGCAAGTATTAACAAGCAATGCCCCTATCGAAAGGACAGAAAGAAGAGAGTTTTTTTTCTTTTGAGGTAACTAGACTTAGTGATTATGACATACATTTTGGACTTAACGGCCTGATCTATCAAACTGATATAATCTTTCTTTTTACCATTCTTATGACCTTTGAGGTCAAGCTTGTTCGTGCCAATTCTTCGCATCGGCTTCTTGACTCACTTTCGGCCAGTGGTGCCCCGAGGGATTTTTACCAGCAAGTCTCTCTCATTTTTTCATCTCTACTTACTATCGTCTTACAGTGCCCGTGAGGGTTTTCACTAGTAAGACTCTCTCATTTTTTCTTTTTCTCTTTTTTTACCTTTTTGTTTTGTGAGCAACTTGACAATGTTCTATGTCGCATGATAACCGTTGCTCATTGCATGCTTCTCTTGGCATTCTTGAAGGCATATCGAGAGGTCTTTTTTTGGAAGGTTTTTGGATAGGGTTGTAAAGGAGGGTCGGCATAAAGGCTCAAAGTAGACTCAAAATGAGGGGTTGTAGACTTACAACTCTTGGAATCGACTCTTTCAAAAGTAAAATAAACCTTTTTCTCAAGTTTTAGCTATTAGGGATTTTTGGTTTTTTTTTTTCTTTTTTGAATTCTTATTTGGTTAGACTGAGCCGTGTAAGGTTGCCTACGTATCCTCTTTTTTAAGGAATCAGGTCTAACGTAGTTCAAACATCTGACCTAACTTTTTTTTTCTTTCTTTCTTTTCTTTGTCTTTTCCTTTTTTCTCTTTTTTTCATTTCATTTTTCTTTCTTTTCTGAGGGCATGGACGTTGACTTTTCTTTTCTTCTCTTTCTTTTTCATTTTAACTTTCTTCTTTTTCTTTCTCAAAACAAATTGCCGAAGCTTTTATTTACTGAGGGCATGGACTTTGACTATTCTTTTCTTCTCTTTTTTTTCATTTGAACTTTCTAAGAGTTGCCCCAGTTTGTACTCTTGGGGCATGGGTTTTGTTTTTCATTTTTTTCGCTCTTTTGTTTTTTGGACTTTTTCCTCTAAACTTGATTCCAAGAGAGGGTGGTCAAAGAAAAATGACACCAGCTCAAAAGGGGTAGAGAAGGGTATAAAGTGTTTAGATAGAAGAAAAAGGGCCTCCCAGCCTCGAGAACGCCAAAACATATTATCTTTTTTGCGATCATAGCGTTGATAAACATGTCTATCTTCTTGGTGTGTCGTGGTCGAAAGACACTTTCTATCCTTTAATGTCAAACTTTCAACCAAGCCTCAATTGATTGAACATTCTCAAACCCGATATTCATAATGATTTGAAGGTGAATTTACTCGACCTTAGTTCCAAAGTATCTCAAATCTCTATTCATATTCAAAAGTGTCTCTTTCTCACTTATCTCACTCAAGACTAAATCAGTTTTTTAAGATCTGGCCAAAATTTCCGCATGCATGTCATATCACTAAAGCTAGTGAGAAAGGAACTAAGCATGGAATGACACAAAAGGACAAATTTTATTTCATTGAGTAAAGGATGGAAGGGCTTAACAACAAGACAAACAACCTAAAATCCGAGTTACAACCCTAAAACAACCCGGATAATGAAAATAGCAGCAAAACAGACAGACAAGACTGACACAAACAGAACAGAGGGATAGAAGGGTTTGAATCAATAAAACAAATAAAATCTTGATCACAACCCTGAAATAACCCAGATAACAGAAAAAAACATCAAAACAAGCTACCAAGATTGCTTCCTCGTGAGGAGGGAATAACTTTTCAATTTCCAAGCTTGATATTTAGCTACAAATCAGAATCACCAGAGCCTTCTCCAATTTCAAAATCATTAACTTCAGTCAGAGAGTTCCCGAGAGAATTCTCATACTCCTTGTCACCATGCATCATCCCCACAAAGTGTGCATCATCATGTGCAGGTAAATTATTATGCGTGATATTCTGGGTGTCACTGTGTCTTGGATCACAATCAGATTTTCCTGGATCATCCTTTCCATTTCTCTTTTCAAATCCCGACAGCTTTCAACATCATGCCCTGGGCATTGGAATGGTATTCACACCTTTTAGAAGGGTCAAATTTTCTTGCACGTGGATCCACATGATTTGGAGGAATGGGTGCAATCATGACATAATGCTTTAATTTCTCAAACAAGCTTGCATATGACTCTCCTATTGGTGTAAAATTATCTTTCAACCTTTGTTCTCCTCTATACCCCTTGCCTGGATGTGGGTTATAGGCACTTGGAAATTCTGTGGAGGCTGGTGGAGATTTTGTGATGCTGTCTTGGTGGCTGGACAACATACTCAGGTGGAGCAAAAAAGTATTGTGGGTTCTGAGTTAGATAGGATTGCTCAGGGGAATCATCGAAAACCAGACGAGGATGGTCATACCTTCGAGATGTTCTGCTAGGACCTCTTCTCAACCCTGATGCCATCATGATTTCTTTATCTTTCTCATTCATGTCACTAAAATTACCAGATTCAATTTGGACAGCCTGAGTTGTGGCTTTGAACACTGCTTGACTTATGATTTTGCCTGTCTTAAGGCCATTTTCAACCATTTCTCCCATTTTGATTGCTTCCGAGAATGATTTGCCAACTGCTGACATCATGTTTTGAAAATAATCTGGCTCTTGAGCCTGAAGGAAGACAGTATTTAGCTCGTGGTCATCCATGGGTGGCTTAACTCTAGCTGTTTGCTCTCTCCATTTAATGGCATATTCCCTGAAACTTTCAGTTGGTTTGTTTTTCAGGTTTGAAAGGGAATTGCGGTCCAGGACAATGTCAATGTTGTATTGGAACTGTTTGAGAAAGGTCTGAGCCATGTCGTCCCAGACATACCAGCGAGATCTGTCTTGATCAGTAAACCATTCATAGGCTACCCCCCTAAGGCTTTCCCTAAAATAAGTCATTAGCAATTCTTCATTTCTTCCTGCACATCTTAGCTGATTGCAATACCTTTTCAGGTGGGCTATGGGGTCTCCATGTCCATCATACTTCTCAAATTTGGAGGTCTTGAAACCAGGTGCAAGTGAACATCAGGGAACATACATAGATCCTTGAAGGCAATACTCTTTTGACCTGCCAACCCTTGCATGTTTCTTAACTGTTAAGCTTTTCAGTCTTTGAGTCATTTCTTCCTGTGCCATCTTTTGGGCAGGCTTCTCAATTTTTGCAGGAAGATCGAATAGGTACGAATGGTACTCAGGAGAGTGGTACTGTTCTTGTTGGGTAGAAAATTGTGACTCATGAGTCTTCCTCTGTACTACTGTTGGTTGTGGGACAATAAAGACAGGCATAACAGCAGTGGTTGTCTGATTGGTTGTCAATGGCACACTTTGGGAGCGCGCAACAGAAGTTTCAGTTGTAGTCGTACAGCTGGGATAAAGACTGAACCCGGGTGGATATGATTGATCAGACAATGAGACCAGAATGGTAGTTGTCGAGATGGGTGTGAATTCTGGGAAACCCTAAACAGAGAAGGGCAGTCCTCAACCACAGTAGACTCTTGTTGAACCCTCTGACCCTGAGTCTTACGACTGCTCGTAACAACTTCGATGTCAGTTGTCATTTTCCCCTTGGATTTTGTGTTGTCAGATTACCACAAACCGACCACCTCAAACTTTCTTCACAATTCAAAACAAAAAACACGTTAGAATGGACTCAGTCGGTTCTAATTATCATTTATTTTCACTTTCTTCTTTTTTTTTTCAAAATCATTCAATCGAACCTGATGTGGGTGCCTACGTATCATGACGCCCTATGAATCTGATCTTGTGTAGTTCAGGAAGATCAGGAATAAAGGAAATAAACTAACTCTTTTTTTTTAATTTTTAATTTTTTCGCTTTTAATTTTCGAAAGAAAGACTTATAAAGAAGAAAGAAAATGTTTTTTGGATTTAGATTTGTTTTTTTTTTTTTTGAGAATTATTTAAAAGAGAGACTTCTAAAGAAGAAAGAAAAAATATATTTTTTTTTGGACTTTTATTTTGAATTTATGAAAGAAATACTTCTAAAGAAAAAGAAAATATTTTTGAAGCTTGAATTTTTTTTACGATTTTCGACAGAAGAATAAAAATATTTTTGGATTTTTGATTTTATCTTTTTTTTTATTTTGTTTTCTCGAATTTTTTTTTAAAGAAAGACTTCTAAAGAAGAAAGAAAAATAATTTTTTTTGGATTTCTGATTTTTGTTTTCTTGAAATTTTGGGAAAAAGACTTCTTAAAAAAAAGGTAGAAAATATTTTGTGGATATTGATTTGATTTGTTTTTTTTTGTTGGAATGAAAAAATATTTTTGGGTTCTATTTTTAAAACTTTTTTTTTTAATCTTTTATTTGCTTGGAATTTCCTAAGAAAATACTCCTACAGAAGGAATTAAAGGAAAATATTTTTTTGGATTTTTGTTTTTTTTTTTAAATTGGGGAATCAAAGAAAGACTTTCCTAAAGAAGGAAGGGAAGGAAAATATTTTTTGGATTTTTTTAAAAATTGAGGGCCGGAACAGATGAGGTTTGCCTACGTATTTCACATCCGGTGAGAATCAGACCCACGTAGTTCTGCCAGTTTTGACGGAACCGGGAAAACATTACTTTTGAAAACATTCACTTATTTTATTTCTCTTTTTTTTTTCGGGAGAGTTTCAGCATTTTTCAAATACCTACCTCTCACTCTTGATTTTTCTCTTCTTTTTTTATTTTCTTTCCCATTCTAGAAGCCAGTCAACATGTAAGCCAAAATAAATAGATACGCAAGTAGCACGTAAGATGCATCAGGATGGTCTTTTAAATTGGGTACACCTGTCCTAGACGGACCCAACCCCTGTGTTGAGTCCCCAAAGTCAAATGCATATGATGCAAACAACGTTCCTACTAGAGATCCGGCATGAGGCTATGTTATTCTAAGTTTGAATCCTGGGATTTTGTTCTAGACCAGGCTTACCCGAGCGGACAGCTCGAACCGAGGTCGGGGCAGCATACCGGGAATACAAAAGCTTCACCGGCTTTGCAACTTGTCCGTACCTCGTTCTAAAATTTGGATGACTCTAACAGAAAAGAAGTCACACGAAGTGCACACTTCCCAGATGATTTAGAAGACTCAGAGAGAAGAGGGTTTTGTAACAATTTATATATCAGTTCAAATAATGTCGAAGCCGTAAAAAGCGGCATTTAGCACATTAGGTTCAAACATGTAAAATCAGATAATAAAGCCAAATATAACAGCTATTCTAAGCTCGAATTCTTGAATCCTGAACCAGAGATTCTGGGTTCGATCCCCAGCAGAGTCGCCAGAGCTGTCACACCTCATTTTTCACCCGTAAGGTTAATGAAGGGTAATAAGGGAGTTTTTTCAATTAAAGTGACATTATTCAGATTTGGAATTTATTTTAATTTTTCAGATTCGCCACCCGGATTTGTGATGATGTTCCGGGACACCGTTTTATTGAAATCCCACATCGAGGAAATTTAGACTATGTTTTAAGTTTTCTGCAACCAGAAATCCGAGTAAGGAATTCTGTTAACCCGGGAGAAGGTGTTAGGCACTCCCAAATTCCGTGGTTCTAGCACGGTCGCTTAACTATTAATATTTGGCCTAATTATCTAATTATTTATATATTTTAAACCTATTGTGCATTTTCAACCTTCTTACTTTTTAGTCGCTTTTTGATATTTATGGAATTATTTTAATACATGTCACGATGACGTGCACTTGTTATTTTTGGACACGTTGCAAACCGCGCCACATGAAATGTACCCGCGATTTACAACATGCTTATTTTAATTAATGTTTTGAGTTAGAGTCGGGGACATGAGTTCCCGCACCGGAGTGTAGATTATATAGTCATGACTATGGTAATGACAATTAAAAATGCCTATTTGAGGCGATATTCAATTATTCTCTAAGTTTTGGAATCTTTATCTAAAAGTGGTATTTTATTACGGGATATGTATATAAATCACTCTTGATATTTATAGACTTATATTGGAACAAGTCACGATGGCGTGCACTTGTTGTTTTTGACACATCGCAACCACGTCACATGAAATGCACCCGCGATTGCAACATGTGATTTTTATTATTGTTCGGAGTTGTGGTTGAGGGTATGAGTTTCCGCACCCGAGTGGGATTTACGTATTGTATCACGGCCATGCCACGGGAACCGTACCCATAGGCATGATGATTTATTATTCGTGCGTCAAACAAAGAAAACTATGATGTTCATGATATTTATTAATTTGAGCTTCGTTGTAAAAATCATGACTTAAAGAATTGTTGTAAGCAAAAATAGCTCATCATAGAGTGTCTTAGAATTAGAGAACGTTTGAATCAACCTTTGTTGGCTATCATTTCAGTTCGTGGATTCATAATTAGGAATTACACTAACTACATGTTTGAGGAAATAGTTCAACATCTGCTAAAGAGGAGAAAAGACATGATATAATACAACCTCTAACAAAAAAAACATCATGTTGCGTTGGGATTAAAATTACACATACAATCTGTTTTATGATTATTTAGTAAGTATGACCAATTTACACTAATAGCCAAATTCCAGCTTACTATTCTTCATTCCACTTCTTATCTTCCATCAATGACATACTGAACACGAAGCCACTCAAGTTATATTTTCCTTTTTGAATAAGTGACGCTCAACAGGAACTTAGAGTCTAATTGACCAAATCGTTTGCATTTTATTTTAAAATCAAACCTAATATGCAATTATATATTTGTTAAGTTCAAATAACTATTCTGTTTTAGGCTAAAGCAAATTAGAGTCAATAAGCCATAGCAACCGTACAGTAAACAACAAATGGACTCAGATAGCAAACATGGATTCATATTAGAACAATTGGCACTTTACTTCATGCTAACATTGAATCACAATCAACAAATTCAAACAATAAACAACAGACGAAAATCAAAGAATTCGCCTTCATATTAGCTAGAACAGATCCGGAATAGAATTGAGTTTCAGTACATACCTAAGAACAAGATCTAATCTAGAAGAGTAAATTGCCAAAGAACAGCGAAAATCAGAAATCAGAGCTCAGCAAAGGTCTGCGAATGAACATCAGCAAATTCCGGCTTCGAACAGCTTCCGAATCCCAGAAACGACTAAGCCATGTAGCATAAATTGAACAGCATTTTTTAATCCTCACTTTTCTAATTTTTCTCTCTTATTTCGAAATTTTCTGGTTTTCTTCTTTTATAGTTCTTTTCCAGATGTGAAATGCAGAGATCGAAACCAAACATTTCTAGTTATCTTTGGCTATGAGCTTATGTGTGTGTATGAGTGAAGAAAGAAGAAAGAAGAAGGAGAGGAAGGGGTGATCAACGGCTGTGAAGGAAGATGGTCGCTGCTCCAGCGGCGACGGATTTAGGGAGGATGACTGTGAGAGTGGTCTTTTGGTGTTAGGGGGTGAGAGTGGTGTTGATGGAGTGTCAGGCGACGGAGGGGGGAAGGTCGGCGATGGGGAAGAAGAAGACAGGCTTGGAGGGGCTAGAACGGTGCCTCTCTTCTTTTGGCCTTAGGTCCAATTTTTGGGGAGGGCGTCCTTTTCAAAGTTAGGTCTTATTTTTATTTTAATAGGTGAGGGGAAGGGTATTGGGCCGGATTAGGAGGAAATTGGGCCATGAAATTTGGCCTAGTCCAATTTTAGCTTCCCTTTTTCTTTTATTTCTTTGGCAATGTTAGCCATTCCTATTAACATAACACTTAGAAATTAGTTTGCAAGATTAAACCCCTTGTTTGAAATAATTACTTAAGCTAATTAATTTGTGGATTCCAAATTTAAACTAATTAATTGAAGCTAAAGATGTAATAAGAAAATTAAGTAAGAATATGTGTATTTTTGTAAATTTTATATATTAATATAACAGTTAAAGAGTAATTAATTCCTATAAATTCAAATTAAACCTAAGATGATATGCAATGAAAAATGTGACAATTTTTTATGATTTTTTTATAATTTTAAAATATTAAACCTACATGAAATGCAACTAAATAGAGAAAAACTCCTAAAATTCATAAGAAATTATTTTTGGATAATTTTTAGGAGTAATTTCCATGCGGGGAAAAATTGGATGTTCACAGGTAGTATCTGAACGTTGTTGAATTACTTCTGAGAACTGTAATTATTCCCTGCAAGTTATTGCTTACTTCTATTATGTCTTCCTTTTCTGCTTTTATTTTTTATACTGCATACAGGTTATATTGTGAGTGACCCGCCGTAGCCTCGTCACTAATTCTTTGAGGTTAGGCTCGGCACTTACCACTACATGAGGTCGGTTGTACTGATACTGCACTCTGCACTTCCAGTGCAGAGTTTGGAGTTGGTCTGAGCTGAATGTGAGGTTGGCTGTAGGATTTATCGGCTAGGAGACCCAAGGTAGACATGTCGGTGTCCGCAGGACCTGCCGTCCCCTTCTATACCTCATACTTTACTATTTTTTATTTTGAAAATAGTTGTATTTCTTTCAGAAAATTACTTGTAGTAGAAATCTTAGAAGTTCGTGGATTGTTACTCCAGATTCTGGGTAGTATATATTTGAAGTTGTTATATATATTTCTGCGTTCATTTTCACTCGTTATAGATTATTTGTTGTTAATCACTGAAAATGTAAAAGAATTGGCTAATGATTCTCTAACGTGGTTTGCCTAGCAAGTGTAATGGTAGGCTCCATCATGGTCTCCACGGTGGAAATTTCGGGTCCTTACAATTGGTATGATGACGTCCATATCTATCTTCGATAGGCTACAGGAAATTTAGGATAAACTTCCCATCTTTATTTCCTTATCGTGCGACATTGATTCATCTTGAAGCATAACTCTTTAAATCCCTTCCATGCATTCGTATGTGCATGTGAGCGCTCTGTATCAGATGTACATCGATGGCTTGTGATTTCATGGATTAGGTGCAAGATGTGATTTCTGTCTGCTGATGATGGGCGAGCCTGGAGGACTTGAGGCCGGGTTATGACTATAGCTTGAGCACGGAAATTTTGGTTGTATGAGCATATGCTTTTGGACTTGTATGTCCGGCAATGTCTCTTTGAGAAGAATTTGTGGCTCGATGAGTGGCTGGACGGCTATATGATGAGTATGACATGACTGCGAGACGTGTTAAGATAGTTTGAATATGACGAGAAGAGTTTGCGAGACGTTATAGCTTATTTTTGTTAATCACTGAAAATGTAAAAGAATTGGCTAATGATTCTCTAACATGGCTTGCCTCACAAGTTTAATGTCAGGCGCCATCATGGTCCCGAAGGTGGAAATTTCGGGTCGTGACAAGTTGGTATCAGAGCACTAGGTTACATAGGTCTCACAATTCACGAATGTGCTTAGTAGAGGCTGGGGGATCGGTACGGAGACGTCTGTACTTATATCCCAGAGGCTATAAAGTTTAGGAACAAATTCCACTTCTATTCTTCTCTGTCGTGCGACTTTGTTTCTCAATACTGATTGAACTCTTCTACTCTTATTCTCTCGCAGATGGTAAGAACACGTACCTCTTCTTCAGCTGAGCAACAACTAGAGTCTCCAGTGGTAGCTCCTATGAGGGGCAGAGGTCGAGATCGAGGCCGTGCCAGAGGCCGAGGCAGGGGCAGGGCTCATCCTAGATCCCGAGCAGCAGCCCCAGCAGTGGAGCCTCAGGTAGAGTTCGACGAGGAGGTTCCAGCCCAGATTGTTCCTGCCGGACCAACTCAAGTCCCTGAGGGGTTCATTTCCACCCCAGTGCTTCAGGATGCGTTGGTCCGTTTAGTGGGCCTTACGGAGAGTGTGGCCCAGACTGGCGCATTTTCGATGGCACCAGTCGTCTCTCAGGCTAGAGAAGGAGCCCAGACTCCTACTACTCATACTCCGGGGCAGATGTCTCCCCAGTATCAGACTCCAGTACCTCATATAGTCGGAGTAGTCCAGTCGGTTGGTGCAACACAGACCGATGATGGGTCAGCTATGTCTTCTGAGACTTTGCGGCACAGACCGATGATGGGTAACTTCAGTGGTGCTACTTCAGGGGATCCCCAGGAGTATCTTGACAGTAGTGCATAAGCCCCCATTGGTTGTGTGAATGATGTGTACCTGCTGTTTTTGTCCCAATTCTTCCACCTTCTTAGTAAGTATACTCATTTGTGTTATCAAGGTGGCCACGTTCTCTGCAATGGTATTAGATGGATCGAATGGCACTGAATGAACTACAGGAGTAATGGGTGCATTCCTTGTTGTCCATCCTGAATTCTGTGCCATTTTATCAAGCAATATTTGACTCTCTCTCTCCACGTTTTGCTTAGGAATGCTCCACCAGCCGAAGCATCAACATTTACTTTTGCAGTATCAGCCTNTTTTGTTGGGTGGATGAAACTTGTTCACGAACTGCTTGACTAACTCCTCCCATGTAGTAATGGAATTGATGGGGAGTGAGTTAAGCCAAGTCTGGGCAGCACCAGTCACTGAGAATGGAAACAACAACAGTTTTAATGCCTCCTGAGTGACATTTGGCTGCCTTTGAGTTTTGCAAATTGACAGGAAGTTCTTTAGATGCTGTTCGGGGTCTTCAATGTATGACCCTGAGAATAGCCCTTTATTCTGCAATAAGTGCAGCATATTATTTGTAATATGAAAGGACTCGGCCTGTATCTGAGGAACCAATATAGCAGTGGCCAAATTCTCTTTTGTGGGTTGTGCCCAGTCATATAAACGAGCCTCTGCCCCTAATTGAGGTACTGGGTCTACCACATCATCCCCGTGATTGTTCCGGTTATGTGCATCTTCCATGTCTGTTTCAATTTGTTCAATTTGTAGTTGGCGTTTGCTTTTCCGGTTGGTTCGGTTGATGGTCCTGAAAACTTTCTCAGGATCTGATAAGGCTTCAATTACTTCACCAGTCCCCGATGAGTTTCTAGGCATGCACCTGCAACAC
>ML391857.1:64181-84307 GCA_005239525.1 Nicotiana knightiana | reverse complement strand
AAAATCCTATATTACTTGTCGACCACGTACACTTGCGTGTTCATTGGGAAATCAACCAACATAGAGACCCAATCATCCCTATGTATGCCTTCTGATCAACGGATGAACCAGGTTCATCCATATCTAATTTTGTAGTTGTGGCTATTGCGGTATCTATCTCCTTTGAATCCTCCATTTTGAATTTCTTGAGGAGTTCTTTCACATACTTCTGTTGATGTATCATTGTGCCATGTGGAGTTTGTTTGATTTGCAAGCCTAAGAAGAAGGTTAGCTCACCCATCATACTCATTTCAAACTCACTCCCCATTAATGTAGCAAATTCCTTGCTAAGCTTTTCAGTAGTTGCCCCAAATATGATATCATCAACATATATTTGCACAATCAGAAGATCTTTTCCCTTTCCTTTCGGAACAAAGTATTGTCTATCTTGCCCCGTTTGTACCCATGTTCCAGCAGGAATTTTGACAATCTCTCGTACCAAGCTCTAGGCGCTTTCTTGAGACCATAGAGAGCCTGTCAAGTTTATATACATTATCAGGTGACTCTTTGCTTTCAAAATCAGGCGGCTGTTTTACAAATACATTNACTTGGTGCCAATTATTGATCTGTCTAGTGGCCTGGGTACCAAGTGCCATACTTGACTCCTTTCAAATTGGTTCAGCTCTTCTTGCATGGCTGCTACCCAATCAGCATCTTGCAGCACTTCAGCAATGTTCTTTGGTTCAATCAAGGATAGAAATGCATCAAATGCACATAAATTTTTCAAGGAGGATCTAGTTTTGATTCCAGATCTCAAGTTTGTTATGATGTTCTCAAGAGGGTGAGAACTCTGATATCTGTGTGGTTTGAGTACCAGTTGTTCACTTCTGGATTGTTCCATGTTGTCTTGTAGTTGTGGAACAGGATCAGGTCGAGTATTTCCATGCAGAATTTCCCCTGTCGAGTTGCGTGGGGTTGTTGAACCTGGTCCATCACATGTTCCATCTGTCATAGGTGCTTTGCGGCCATTTCTCCTCACCAGTCCAAGCTCCTAATTTTCTGGTTCCTGTCTCTCAGATAAAGTGTTAGTTTCATCAAAGACAACATGTACACTTTCTTCTACACACATAGTTCTTTTATTGTATATTTTATAAGCTTTTCTATGTGTTGAAAATCTCAAGAACACTCCCTCATCACTTTTGGGATCAAATTTTCCTAGAGAATCTTCGCTATTATTATGCACATAACACTTGCATCCAAAAGCCCTAAGATGGGATATGTTGGGCTTTATCCCTTTATGTAATTCATAGGGAGTTTTCTCTACCAGAGGTCTGGTCATGCATCTATTAATAATGTAGCATGCAGTGTTAATTGCTTCTGCCCAGAAGTTGTGAGGTAGTTTCCTTGATAGAAGCATGGTTCTTGCCATGTCTTCAAGAGTTCTGTTTTTCCTTTCAACAACCCCATTTTGCCGTGGGGTTCTAGGAGCAGAAAAATTATGATTAACACCATGTTCATCACATAGCTCAGCAAACTTAATATTCTCAAATTCAGTACAATGATCAGATCTTATTGATGCCAGTTGATGTCCCAATTGATTTTGAGTTTTCTTAACAAATGAGGTGAACATATCAAATGCTTCATCCTTAGATGCCAGGAATAAGGTCCAAGTGAACCTTGAATAATCATCAACTAGCACCATCACATATCTCTTACCACCTCTACTCAGAGTTCTCATAGGACCACATAGATCCATATGAACCAGTTCCAACGTCCTGGTGGTACTGACTATTTTCTTACTTTTGAAAGAGGACCTTACCTGCTTCCCCCTGGCACATGCCTCACAAACTTTGTCCTCCTTGAACTTAATGTTAGGAAGTCCTACCACTAAGTCCTTAGAGACTAGTTTGTTAAGCTGAGTTAGACTTGCATGACCAAGTCGTTTGTGCCACAGGAGGGGATCACTGTCCAACACATTTAGACAAGTGAGTTAATTTTCAGACTGTGGGGACAAATCTATGACATAGATGTTATTCATTCTTTTTCCCTGCAAAAAAAATCTTGTCAGTAAGACGGTTAATCACACAACATTTTGTGGAAGTAAAAGCATCCAGGTTAACTCTGTCACATAGTTATGATACACTGATCAGACTATATTTCAAGCCATCTATTAGATACATATGTTCAATAGATCGTGTATCATCCTTACCTACCTTACGAACCCCAATAATTTCACCTTTCTTTCCGTTTCCAAAGGAGACATTTCCTCCTTTGAGACTTTCAAGTGAAAGGAACTGTTCCATGTTCCCAGTCATATGCTTTGAGTAGCCACTATCCAAGTACCAAATCTGGCTGCCTCCTCTAACTTGAACCTACAAAAGGAAATCAGGGGTTAGTTTTAAGAACCAAAACTAGTTTGGGTCCTTTTCTATGAGAGAATGGATGAATCATATTTTTTCTGGCCTAATTTGGTAGCCAGTTTTTCTTTTTAATGAATCTCTCATTTTTCTGACTAGCCTTATCTTTTACAGCGCACTCATATTTATAGTGGCCAGTTTTCCCACAATGGGTGCAGATTTTATTTTTAGGGAGAGTGAGATACTTGCTTTTGGGATCCCACTTAGGCAATTGACTCCCAAAACCAATCCTTCTTCTGTTGCTACTGTGATTCTCTTGAAGCCATATCAGGGCGTAAGAGGATTTATTCCATTTACAGGTTCGATCTAATTCATGTTTGACTTTGCCAAGTTGTTCATTAAGAGTTCTTATTTGCTCGTCCTTGGCATACATCTTATCTTTTAATTTTCCTATGTTTTCTTCTAACATGACATGAGAGTGATCAACTACCTTTTTACTGGATCCTAGTCTTAACTTTAAGTTTTCAGATTTTAGTTCTAGAATCTCAGTTTCGAGTGGATGAACCTGGTTTATCAGGACAGTGTTTTTCTTTTCAGATTCACTCACCCTTATCTCCAGGTCCATGAATTTTGATTTTAGCATTGCACACTCTTTAGATAGTTGGTCCTTCTCTTTGGTTGTTTCCTCAGATTCATATATGAAGTCAAGTAGCAACTCAGAGAGTTTCTCCTTAGATAAAAACTTTATTTTAGTTTTAAGTTTTGAGACACTTACCTCTAGTTCTTCATAAGTCTCCTCATCAGATTCTCCAATTGCCATGAGAGCCTGACCTTCTGTCTCACCATCTTCTGATTCTTCATCTGAACTTTCCCTCCAAGCAGCAACCATAGCCTTTGTTGTGTTTGTCTTGGGTTGAACCTGTTCCTTCCTTCTGTTCCTTCTCTCATATCTTTCCTTTTTCCACTCTACTTCCCACTGAGGACAGTTTTTAATGAGATGGTCAGTCTTACCACATTTATAGCATCCCTCATTAGCTGACCTTTCTAGTGCCTTTGCCTTATTGAAGTTTCCTCCCCTGGAGATGCCTTTCTTCCTCATGAGAAAGTTTCTGAATTTTTTGGTTATCATGGCCATCTCATCCTCTTCCGTATCAGCTCCCTCAGTGATCCTTAGTGCTAGACTTCTCTCCTTCTTTGGGGCATCCATCTTCATGGTTTGCCTTCTAAGTTCATAAGCAGTGAGGTTTCCAATCGACTCATCCAGTCTAAGGGTTGTCATATTTTTGGATTCCTGGATATTAGTGATCTTGCTTTCCCCGGAGATAGGCAGAACCCTTGTCAAGATCTTTTCTACCTTGTCTTCTTCAAGTATGATTCTTCCAAGAGACTTGAGTTCATTTGTCAAGGTTGTGAACCTTGTGTACATTTCTTGAATTGTCTCTCCTTCTTTCATAGTGAAGTTTTCATACTGAGAGTATAGTAGTGTAACTCTAGACCTCTTCACTTGAGATGTTCCTTCATGGGATACTTGTAGAGTATCCCAGATTTCCTTGGCAGTGGTGCATCTTTAGATTCTACAGTATTCATCTGGTCGTAATCAGCCGTGCAGCAACCCTAGTCTTAGGTACATCTACACCTTCAACAGTTTTCTTCATTGTTGCAAGTTTTCCATCAGTGACTATGTCCCAGAGTTCATATCCTCTCCAATAAGGTGGCCCTTCATTCTATTCTTCCACCAAGAATAGTACTGGCCATTGAAGAGTGGTGGCCTTGAAGTTGATTGACCTTCCCAGTTCCCAGGTGGTGCACTCATCTTGATCTTTTACAAGGTGTTATCCTTTTCAAGGATAACCTGCTCTGACACCAATTGATATTTTAGACTTCAATACTACACAATATTATAAGTTAATTGTGCAGTACCCAATTTTCGACTGCTGTCGAATAAGAAGAACCTGGTTCTTCTTGGTGTACTACTTACTACTATTTGCGGAATAATAAAGTAGTAAAGTAAAGACACAGATATTTTACGTGGAAAACACCTGGCTCAAAAGGTGAAAAAACCACGACCTAGTCCTTAGTAGGATTTGCTCAAACACTTCACTAAACACTCTGAGCCAAACAGACTTACAAAATAAAATCTTTTGTAATCCTATGACTAACTCTAATCCTCTTTGTATCAACTAGCCTCTAGCTAATTTCTACAGACTTCAAGCTAACTCTAACTTGAACAGTGTGTACCTATTACAATTTGCTTCTAAGAAAACCGAAAAGAAACAATGTTAAAACTCCTACTACAACCAACTAGACTGTATGATAAACAATGGAATTGTTTCTTCTAGTTGAATTGTAGCCTTTGCACAATACTTCTGCTTGCAAATATCCTGGGAATTTTTCTTACAGAACTTGATTCAATTTAGTCTTTGTGCGTCTTTATGTCGTGAATTTCAGCAGTAATACCTTGAGTATTTATAAAGTCAGTTGTTGAGTTCTAGTCTGATTCTACCTGGGAGAACAAGTTCTTATCAAACTCAACTTCTTTCCTTCGTTTCTGTCCTTGCTGATCAGTTTACAATCATTTCGTATTAGGAGACATCCTCTTAATTCTTAGATACTCAGAAATCACTGATATCTCCTATGCTTGTACGATTCTTGTGCCAACTGCTCCGTTCAGGTGTGTATGCTTTGATGGACCTGGTGAAATTTGTCAATATTCAAAACCCATTCAGTGATATGGGCCAACACAAATAAAGAGAGTTTTCCTAACACCCTGTAGCCTCCTGAAGATAAGTACTGACGTCTCCGTACCGATCTGCAAGACTCTACTGGGTCTGCCCGTGACTCGTGAAACTTACGTGAACCTAGTGCTCTAATACCATGTTTTCATGACCCAAAATCCAACACAGGTCGTGATGGAGCCCAACACCGGAGTCAGGAAAGCCAATAGTCTTTACTAGTGAGATTATCCTTATGTAACATACAAACCCCACGTATTCCCATAATTTTAAGCTTAGATCATTTGAATAAAACCAGAAACATTAACCAACTTAAGTAAATACATCCACAATGATCGTGATCCAATATATATACAGTCTCAAAATAAAGAGTCTACTATGTGCGTGCCAGGAACTAGTGTCACAAGTCAACAGGCAAACTAGTAGAATATACAAAAGATGATTCAAACTGTACTGTTGTCTGAGAGGAGTAGACAGAAATAAACAAAAGATAACTCCATATCACTGCTGAGAATCGCCAAAGGAGGCAGCTCACCGTGGAGTCAGGTCCAGAATATATGTCAAGCTCCGGTCGGATAACCAGAAACACCAGCCTCAGAACCTGTACAATTAAGTACAGAAGTGCAGCATGAGTACATAAATATATATGTACCCAGTGAGTATCCCACCTAACCTCGAAGAGGTAGTGACGAGAGGTCGACATGACACTCACTAAGGTCCAACAGTAATAATACAAAACAGGATATATTGAAATGCAGTAGACATGTGAGACAGTAGGCAGCAGATACCTATCAAATACAGAAATCCAGGAAACTACTGAAAATAAGCAACAATGTACACTTTCCTTTTTCCCCCAAATATCTGTCAAGTGAATATCAATGGAAACAGTAACAAATAGCCAAGCGCACACAAGGGTAAGATAACTGGCCGGAGTCATAAGGAAATATCTTGACACTGAATAGAAGTAAAGCTTCCCCTGCTCGCGAATCATACCTGCGACTCGGGTGCTGACACATTTATATACAATTTCCATAAATCTTCCCTCGATCATGAATCATACCTACGATTCGAGTGCTGACCCACTTATATACAACTACCATAAAGCTTCCCTCGATCGCGAATCATACCTTTGATTCGAGTGCTGACACACTTTACCGATTTATCATAAAGCTTCCCTTGATCGCTAATCATACATGCGATTCGTATGCTGAATCTCATACGTACATATATATATATATATATATATATATATATATATATATACCGAAATATCAATAACTCAGTAGGGGATATACCTGTAACGGGGATTAATCAACTGGGAGTTATGTGCAACTTTCCACATTTCCATATCAATTCAAAAGCAATAGGCAACTCAAAGAACACCCAAAGATACATATAAGGAACATAGAGACATGTTTGTGAGCCCTAAAACTACCCGACATGGCATGATAGCCGCTACATACGGACTCTCGTCACTTAGTACGCATGTAGTCCCCAATACAATTACACACAGCATATATAACACCTATGGGGACAATTCTCTCTTACACGGTTAGAAAGGAGACTCACCTCGTGTCGAATCTACCCCGCTGACCAAGGATGCGCCCGAACTCCGAACTCTACACCCGAGGACTCGCAACTAGCCAAATACGGTACAATGACATCAATGCATGCTCAAAATAGGGAAATTATCCTATTTATTCAATAATTCAACATTCTTGAAGAATTCCCAAAATCCAACCCCGGACCCGCACGCTCGAATTCCAAAAACTCACGGAGGAATTGCTCACCCGAAGCCTAAGGATCGTTAATATATGATTTCTACTTGAATTTATAGCAATAAATGGGTAATTCACCAATTTCTCAAGAACCCTAAATTATTACCCAATTCTTGACCTTTCAATGATTTAGTAGTTAATTTAGCTAGAAGATCATTAATTAAACTAGTGTTGAAGTGGAATTAACTCACCTTGACAGTAGTTAGGTCGTGGTGTGCTCCCCCCAAGCTCACAAGACTCTAGTGGTGGAGGAAAATAAATGAATGAGGTGAAATCCCGAGTTTCAAAGAATATATACTGCCTGGCCTACAGGGATTCTGCACCTGCGGCTCGGGGACCGCACCTGCGGTCTTGCGCCTACGATCTAGGGCTCGCACCTACGGAACTGGACGAGAAGGGCTGGGTTCGCACCTGCGGAGGGATGGCCGCACCAGCGGTACTGCTCCTGCGGACTTTTGTCCGCACCTACGAGGAAGGGGCACCTCACCGGGGGTCGCACCTGCGTTGTCCTACGGTCCCACACCTGCGACTGGGAAACCGCACCTGCGGTCACACCAGATCAGGTGCACCATCAACTATTTTAGCTGGTTTTTAGCCATGTTGGGTGCCCGGGAGGCCCCTGGGCTCACCTGAGCCCTCGTCCACATATATCAACAAGTACCAAATCATAATACAGACTCGCTCAAACCTTCGGAACACCCAAAAAATGCTAAAACTCAAAATCACACCTCAAAACCCCAAGAACCAAACTTAGGAACTTTAAGTTTTCTAGACTTCGATAACAACGCGCCGGACCGACCTATACTACTCGAAATGACACCAAATTTTGCAGACAAGTCATAAATGACATAACGAAACTATTCCTGGTCCTGGAATTCCGTTCGGACCTCGATAACACAAAAACACATCAAAAACCACAATAGGAACCTATGAAACTTCTTATTTCAATATTGGGCGCTGAAACGCTCTCGGATCATCAGAAACCCATTCCGATAATGCCCAGGTCCAAAATCATCACACGAAGCTATCGGAACTGACAAAACTCGATTCCGAGGTCGTTTGCCCAAAATGTTGACCGAAGTCAAACTTGGCCTTAAAGGCCAACCTTAAGGAACCAATTGCTCCTATAGCACTCTAAACACCCCCGAATCCTGGACCACCAGTCCCCACAAGTCATAAATTATAAAAAGCCGCTATGGAAAGTTCCATTTAGGGGAACGAGGTCCGATAACGCAAAATGACCGGTCATGTCGATACAAAGATGAGGCTATGGCAATCATGGAATAGGAAGAAGTAGTGGTAAAAACTTCAACAATGAAGTTAAAATCCACCAAACATTCAGAGGTCTTGGTCATGGAGACAAAATGAGAAAGAGGACGTGGCTACTACCAAGAAAATAATGGACAAATGTATGACAAATAAAAAATTGAGTGTTATTATTGTCATAAATTTGGCTATAACTCTTGGGAATGTCGTAGTAGTGTTGAAGAGAAATCTAACCATATTGACAACAAGAAAGAAGAAGATGAGTCAGCATTATTGTTGGCACTCAAAGAAGAAGACATGGATGATTGTAGCTCATAGTATTTGGACAATGAAGCAAGAAATCATATTGGGAATGCAAAGACAAGTTTGTGGAGATCAATAAGTCAGTGATATGTAACGTGTCTTTTGGAGATACCTCAAAGATTCAAATAGAAGGGATAGGTATGATTCTAACCTCTTGTAAAAATGGTGGCCACAAGTTAATTCAAGATTTTTATTATGTGAAAAAAATTAAAAATTAATATTTTGAATTTGGGACAACTTCTTGAAAAACGATATGATATACACAAGAAAAATATGCATCTTTGGCTCATAGATTCAAGGGGAATTATAATTGCTAAAGTGCATATGGAAAGGAATAGATTATTTTCTCTGAATCTTAATATAATGATACAATGTTTGAAGGATAATGTGCAAGATGAAACTTGGTGTTGGCGCATGTGATTTGGGAACTTGAATTTAGAAGCACTCAAATCAATGGGCGAAAAGAACATGGTGCATAGGATGCCATCAATTAACATCCCGGTCAACTGTGTGAAGCTTGTCTTCTTGGAAAACATGCAAGGAGGAGTTTTCAGAAGAAGTCCCTGTCAAGAGCAACCAAGCCACTCTAACTTGTTCACACTGATGTGTGTGGGCCAATCAATCAACCTTCCTTTGGTAAAAGTAAATACTTTCTGCAATTTATTTATGACTTTAGTAGAAATACTTGGGTTTATTTCTTGAACAAAAAATCTGAAGCTTTTGTTGTTTTTAAAATTTTTAAGTACTTGTGTTAAAAAAACTGGATATGAAATAAAAGCTTTAAGGTCCGATAGAGGAGGCGAATTCACTTCAAAAGAACTTAATGACTTTTGTTAGTCTCATGGAATTCGTCGCCCTCCAACGGTACCTTATTCACCCAAATAAACTTGAGTTGCAAGGAGAAAGAATCAAACGATTCTTAATATGGCTAGATGTATGTTGAAAGCTAAAACATGTCCAAGGAATTTTGGGCCAAAGCTTTTTCTTGTGCAGCTTATTTGAACAACTGGTCTCCAACAAGAAATGTTAGAGATCAAACCCCTCAAGAAGCATGGAGTAGAAGAAAGCCAAGCAGTTGAGAATCTTTGGGAATATAGCCTACGCTCATCTGCCATAGCAAGGGAGAGCAAAGCTTCATGATCGATGTTCAAAGCATGTGTTTGTTGGCTATGATCCGAGTTCAAAAGGCTACAAGTTATACAAGCCAAGCAACGGCAAGGTGGTGGTGAGTCATGATCTTGAATGTAATAAAAAATTGGCATGGAATTGGGAAGCTCAAGAAGAAACTTCATTGTGATGACCCAATAGGTCATCTTATATTTTAGAACACAATTCTATGTTTTGAGGAAATAAACACCTCATTTTATCCTTACTCGATTTGCATGCATAGTCCAGGCATCTTTCCAGAAAGCTTTTATGCTAAAAACTAAGAAAAAATAGAATTTTGCCTTAAAAATTAATTTGAGTTTACTTCGGTCAGCATTTTGAGTAAATGGATCCAGATTCGTACTTTGACGGTCCCCGTGTGTCCGTATTATAATTTGGAACCTGAGCGTATGTCCGGAATCGAATTTGGAGGTCCTTAGCTCGAGTTATTGATTTTTTTTGAAAAACTAAAAGTTTGAAAGTTTTATGATTTTTAAGAATAAACTAATGTTTGGTTTTGTTGATACCGGGTTCGTATTTTGTCTGTAAAATTTTGTGAGAAACAGAGTTGATTTGACGTGATTCGGATGTTAACTTGTAAAAATAAAAGTTTTAAAGTTTTCTTGAAAATTTCATTTGATTTGGTGTCCAATTCGTAGTTCTAGGCGTTACTTTTGGTGTTTTGGTCGAGCGAGGAAGATTGTATGATGTTTCAGGATTTGTGTGCTTGTTTGGTTTGGATCCCCAAGGGCTCGGGTGAGTTTCGGATAGGCTACGAAGTGGTTTGAACTTAGATAATCATAGTTGGTGTACTAGATCTGCAGACTTCACATTTGCAAGGTCTGGCTCGAAAATGCGAGCCTCTCATTTGTGAAGAGACGATCACATTTGCGAGCAATGGGTTGGGGGTGGACCTTCGCATTTGCGAAGTTTTAAGTTGCATTTGGTGATCCTCAGAGTCCGCATTTGCGAAGCAACAGAGATGGGGGAGCTTCGCATTTGCGGGGTTCGCAATTGCAAACCCCTTGTCGCATTTGCGACATCTACAGCTGTGTAAACTTATTTTAGACGGGATTTTTCTCTTATTCGTCAAATTTTCAAAACCTAGAACCCTAGAGGCGATTTTTCCAAGACACTTTCTTCCCCAAATCATTGGTAAGTGATTCTAACCTATTTCCTTTCAATCTTTCATTACATTTCACAAGTTTTAAACCTAAAATCTAGTGTTTTCATGGTGAAAATTTAGGGGTTCGGGTAGAATTAGGGATTTTTGTAAAATTGGGATTTAGACCTCAAATTGGGGTCAGATTCCAAAATAGATTACATACCCGAGCTGGGGGCTTTAATGGGTACTAGGGTTTTGGTCAGATTTTCGGGTTTGGACCAAGTGGTCCCGGGAGTTAACTTTTGTTGACTTTTTCAAAAAACGGCCTAAACTGAATTCTTTGCAATCGTGGGTAGTTCCTAAGGCTTAATCTGAATCGTTTGGTTGGTATTTTCCTAGATTTTATTGTTTCGGAGTCTTGTTTGAGAGGCAAAGTTGTGGTTGAGTTTTAGGTGGTCTTTGGAGCGAGGTAAGTGTTGTGTCTAGACTTGACTTGAGGGAATTAGGAACCCTCTGACTATGTATTATGTGAATTTTATGTGAGCGGCGTATATGCAAGGTGACGAGTGCTTATGCCGCCGCCGAATTATCTGTTTTCCCATTTTTCTTAAAGTATCTCTTTCCATGTCTTAATTGTTATATGCTCTAAATGTGTTCTCATGCCATATTGCTCATATTTATGATATTAGATCTTTCCATAGTTTCATGATCTCCTACTATTTGCTCAAGTTGGTTTATGTGTACCCTCTAGTTGTAAATTATGGATTGGTCTCGTTGTGTAGTATTACTGATGCAGATTATCAAGTTGTAAAAGGTTTCCTATTTCTTTCAGTTTGATGTTTAGGAATTGTAAAGGCTTTGTCGTGATTTAAATTGTAAGTTTTACTATGCATATTGAGTACTTGATATAGATATGACGGGATCGAGTTGCACGCCGCAATAGGTTAAATAATGGTGGTATGATGAGGTGGAACAAGGGTGAATCTATACTATACGGTGGGAATAGATTGCACGCAGCAACAGGTGTAATAAGGGTGGATTGCTTGGGTGGAATAAGGGTGAACTATGAGTATGATATTGTGATATGGTGCGATCAGCTTGCGTGCCATAACACTTATATATATACTCTTTGTTGTTAATATTGTTACGAGGAAATAAGGGAGGATTATGTAACGTATAGTGAGATTGGTTTGCGCACCGCAACAACCTGTGTTTATTCTCCTATGAGTTGTGATAGTTTTCAGTATTTCTTTTTTGCACTTAAGGATTGGTAAATTCTGAACGTCACTGACTTATTCGTGAAGTTGTATCTATTACTTTCAATTGACTGCTTTATTTTGTTATGTATTTCTTTTTTTAATCTATATTATTTATATTGCATACAGGTTGTAGTGTTACTGGCCCGCCTTAGCCTTGTCACTACTTTGTCGAGGTTAGGCTCGGCACTTACAGAGTACATGGGGTCAGTTGTACTCATACTACACTCTGCACTTCTTGTGCAGATTTTGGTGTCGACCCGAGCTGATCATGAGGTTAGCAGCTGGACTTGCTCGACAGGGGACCCAAGGTAGATCTACTGGCATCCCCAGACCCTGGAGTCTCTTCCCAGTCACATTATTTTACTGTTTCTTTTCTTTTAGAACAGTGTATTTCCTTTCAGACTCTGTTTGTAGTAAACCATAGTAACTCATGATTTGTCACTCCAGATCCTAAATGTATCAGATATTATAAGTTTATGTTATTCTTCAAATCAGTTTTAGCTTAATTCTTCTTGTTATTGAAATCGGCTAAAGTTGGCATTAAGAATCCTCTAACGTTGGCTTGCCTAGCAAGTGAAATGTTAGGTGTCATCACTATCCCAGAGGTGGGAATTTGGGGTCGTGACAAGTTGGTATCAGAGCACTAGGTTTCCTAGGTCTCACAATTCACAATCAGGCTTAGTAGAGTCTGGAGGATCGGTACGGAGACGCCTGTACTTATCTTCTAGAGGCTATGAAGTTTAGGAACAAATTTCACTTCTAATCTTCTCTGTCGTGCGATTTTTTTCTCTCAATGCTAATTGAGCTCTTCCACTCTTATTCTATCGTATATGGAGAGAAAAAGTATCATATCTTCAGCTGAGCAGCAGCCAAAGCCCCCAGTGGATGCTCCTTTGAGGGGCAGGGTTTCGAGGCCGAGGCTGTGCCAGATGCCGAGGAAAGGGAAGGGCTCAACCCAGAGTCCGAGAAGCAACACCAGCAGTGGAGCCTCATGTAGAGTTTGACGAGGAGGTTCCAGCCCAAACTATTCCTGTCGGGCCAGCTCAGGTTCCGGAGGGGTTCATTTCCACCCCAGTGCTTTAGGACGCTTTGGCCCATTTGGTGAGCCTTGTGGGAGTGTGGCCCAGACTGGCGCATTTCCCATGGCAACCTCCATCTCTCATGATGGAGGAGGAGCACAGACTCCTTCTATCTACACTCTGGTGCAGATGGATCCCCAATATCAGACTCCAATAAACCCACTAGTTGGGATTGTTCATCCAATTATTGTAGCACAGGACGGTGATGGACCCGCCATGCCTTCTGAGGCTTTATGGATACTAGACAGGTTTACTAACCTCTTTCTAGTTCACTTCAGTGTTGCATCTTCAGAGGAGCCCCAGGAGTATCATGACAGATGTCATGAGGTGCTACGGAACATAGGTATAGTGGATACCAATGGGGTCGATTTTTTCGCATTTCAGATGAGTAGTTCCGCCAGGAAATGGTGGAGAGATTATTTGGTGACCAGACTACCTGGGTCGCCTGCTCTAACTTGGGACCAGTTCTCTCAGCTCTTCCTAGAGAATTTCCATCTATCACATTGAGAGAGGAGTATCGCCGTCAGTTCGAGCTTCTCCAGCGAGGCAGTATGACTGTTACTCGGTATGAGACCCGTTTTGTGGATTTGGCCCGCCCTGATCTTCTTCTACTTCCTACCGAGAGAGAGAGGGTGAGGAGGTTTATTGAGGGACTTGCTCAGCCTATCAGATTGCAGATACCTAAGGAGACTGGGAGTGAGATTTCTTTTCAGACGGCTGCCAATGTCGCCAGGCGAGTCAAGATGGTTCTTGCTCAGGGAGGTCAGGGGTCTGACAAGAGACCTCGTCATTCCGGTGGGTTCAGTGGTGCCTTATTTGGAAGCAGAGGTACTTTTGGTATAGGCCATCCTTCTAGGCCGTTTCATTCAGCGCTTCAGGTATTCCAGATTGCTTCAGGGAGTCGTGGCCCTTATGTGCCTCATTCTGGAAAGCAAGCCTATAGTGCACCACCAGCACCTATCAATGCACCTCCTATTTAGAGTAATTACCGTGGTTATCTAGCCCGTTCGGGCCAGCCTCAGTTTTCACAGCCACAGAACCAGGATGGATGTTTCGAGTGTGATGGTTATAGGCATATCAGGGGGCATGTCTAAGATTATTGGGCGTCGCGCCATAGCATCAGGGTTCTCTTGCCATGGTCCCGGCACCAGTTGCTACACCGCCTGCTCAGCTAGCAAAAGGAAGGGATCAGGCAGCCAGAGGTAGGGGACAGACTCTTAGAGGTGGAGGTTAGGCCGTTAGAGTAGAGGCCAACCAGTTAGAGGTCGTCCAAGGGACGTAGTTCAGAGTGGTAGGGTCGAGCCCCGATGTTATGCTTTTCTAGCGAGGCCTGAGGCTAAGTCATTTAACGCTGTTATCATAGGTACTATTTCAGTTTGCAGTAGAGATGCTTCAGTTCTATTTGACCAGGGTTCTACGGCTTCTATGTGTGTCACAACCCCAAATCCTACCAGTTCGTAATGGCGCCTATCGTGGAACTAGGATATCCAACCATCACATAACTACCCATCCGTTCTATTATAGTGTTTCAATAACCAATAACAAGCAACAGAAAAGCATAAAATAATTTCTTTAAGTCTTTACGCCCCCATAATAATCTAGCATTCTAAGCAATTCTCCCAAGACTAGAGTCAATGATCATGAGCATCTAAGAAAATAAACTAACTCTGCTAATGTCTTAATCAATTTCTATGAAATAAATACTAATACTAATAAAAGAAGGGAAATGGAGAAGTTGCGGACGCTGGACAACTACATCGAAATCCCGTGAATTTGTTGAAAACGAACGAAGACAGCTACTGCTCCAAACCAGTACCTGGATCTGTGCACAGAGGCACAGAGAGTAATGATAAGTACGCCAACTCAGTAGTAATGAAAATAAATCACGGTCTGAGAAATACAAAACACACAGCACAGATACACCAGTTCATAAAAACAGTAAAACACCAAGTCACCACAAAGTATTAATCAAATACATGAGTTCGAAAACCAAATTTCCAGAAAATCCTTTGAAACAAGTATGATTTCAATATATCTCAGTAAAACTCTCAGTAAAATCAGTTTGGAAAACGAAGTGAATCACAGTTAAAAACTCAATAAAATCATCATAAATCTGCCCCTCGGGCCATAATCATTATTGTAACAATTTCCCTCAACACCTCACCATCACTCAGTATCAGCCCAACTGGCAACTTCACAGTCACCCAGTATCAGCCCCGCGGGCATCACTTGCACTCAGTAGGTACCTGCGCTCACTGGGGATGTACAGACTCCAGAGGGGCTCCTACAGCCCAAGTGCTATAACAAGCCACATCAATGCATAAATCACTCACAATATTGGCCCTCGGCCAGCCACATCATGAATCACTCATAATATTTGCCCTCGGCCAGCCACATCATGGCATAAATCACTCACAATATTGGCCCTCGACCTCTCTCATATCATATCATCCTCATAATATTGGCATGCGGCCTCACTCAGTCAGACACTCTAAACATGCCACTCAGGCCATCATTATACCGGGTTCTCGACCAAAAATAGTGTATCATTTTCAAGAAATAATATCAAAATACTCTGAGTGTCAAAACAATTATCAAGAAAAGACTGAGTGGAAATCACAACATATCAAGGGAGGAAAATAGTAAAAACAGCCCCCAAGGGGTAAACAGATCGACACTAGGCCCCAAACATGGATTGCAGCCTAAATTATATCAAAATATATATCAATACAATTAAGCATAGGCTTTAGAATCGGGTTCGCAACTCAATAGTTGCCTAAAAAAGAGTATATTTCCAAATTCCCAATCTTTGCATTCCAAAATCTGTGAAAGGATGTAAAGTCCGGGGTTTCATACCCTCAGGACAGGATTTAAAGACATTACTTACCTAAAACTAGCCTGAAAAGCTACTCTGCAACCCGCTTGCCTCTCGAATCAACTTCCGAGCGCTCCAAATCTATAAAGATCAGATCTTTATCATCAAATTATGCTAAAGGAATGAATTCCAATTGAAAAGTACCAATTTTAGCATAAAACCCGAATTTAGCCAAAACACGACCCCCGAGCCCGCGTCTCGGAACTCGAAAATTTTTATACCAAAATGTTCTTCATCATCTCACGAGTCTGTACATATAAAGAACACTAAAATAGAAGTTCATTTAACCGCTCAAATCGACCCTAAAGGTCTCAAAATCTCAAGCCCTAATCTCATCTTTTTCTACTGATTTTCATGAATTAAACACTCAGATTATGTTTCTTAATCACACGTAATCGAGTATTAGGGTCCAAAATCCTTACCTCAATGAAGAACAATGATTTCCCTCTTCAAAATTGCTCCAAAAGCTCTATTCCCGTTCAAAAATGGTGGAAAAGTGGGCAAAGGTCGCGGAGGTTTTTAATATATAATGTCCGGTTATTACTTCACTACGATCGCGGGAGTTCCCACGCGATCGCGAAGAGCAAATTCCATAAACCCTCAAAAGACCCTACGCGATCGCAGACCTTCACACACGATCGTGATTCAACAGGACCTCAACCCATGTGATCGCAAACTTACCCACGCGATCGCGAAGAATAAATGAACTCACCCCCCATGCGCCTATAACTCTACGTGATCGCATGAAGATCTATGCGACCGCACTGCTCTAGCCTGCCAAGCTATGCGATCGCAGACATACTTATGCGATCGCATAGAAAAACATCACCTTCCTCGACTTTTACTCTATGCGACCGCAACTATTGCCATGCGATTGCGATGGACCAATTACTGCTGTGTTAACACCAGAAACATCAGACTTTCTAAGGCCAAAAATGCCCGTTAACCACCCGAAATCAATCCCGAGCCCCTCGGAACCCCAACCAGTTTTACCAACACCTCATAAATGATCATTCAAACTTAGTTCCACTCTTAAAACACTAAAATTAACATCAAAACACCAAAATCACATCGGATTCAAGCCTAAGGACTTTGAAATTTCTAAAATCCACCAACGATGCTGAAACTATCCAAAACAACTCTGATTCACCTAAAATTTTACAGACATATCCAAAATGACATTACGAACCTGTTTCAACTGTCGGAATTCCATTCCGACCCTGATAGCCTATTTTCCACTGCCAACCGAAAAATACCAAAAACAAACTTTCGACAATTCAAGCCTAATTCTACACTGGTCCTCAAAAAAATATTCCTAACACACTCCTAACTCCCAAATCACCTAACGAAGATATCCGAGCCATAAAATCTGCATTCCGAGGTCGTTTACCAATAAGTCAACTCTCAGTTGTCTTTTCCAACTATAAGGCTATTTTTTTAAAGAATAAATGACTAAAATCTCACTACAACCATTATGATTCCGAGCCTACCAACTCTAACACATCAAGAATAGTTTAATCAAGCTATGATGAGGAAATAACAGTAAATATAAATGCAGATTCTACATAACGACCGACGGGGTCGTTACATTCTCCCCCTCTTAAACAAACATTCTTCCTCGAACGGGTCTAGAAACGCACTTGGAGTCTCAAACAAATGAGGATATTTGCTCTGCATCTCTCGCTCGGTCTCCCAAGTAGCCTCCTCCACTGCCTGACCTCTCCACTATACTTTCACTGAAGCTATATTCTTAGACCTAATCTTTCTGACCTGACGATCCAAAATTGCTACTAGCTCTACCTCATATGACATATCACCCTCGAGCTGAACTGTGTTGAAGTCTAACACATGAGACGGGTCACCAATATACTTCCTGAGCATCGACACATGAAATACCGGATGAACACTCGATAGGCTAGGTGGCAAGGCAAGTCTATAAGCCACTTCTCCAACCTTCTGAAGTACCTCAAAAGGTCCAATAAATTGTGGACTCAGCTTTCCTCTCTTTTCGAACCTCATAACACCCTTCATGGGTGATACTTTCAGCAATACCTTATCACCTTCCATAAAAGACACATTCCGGACCTTCCGGTCCGCATAACTCTTCTACCTAGACTGTGTCGTGCGAAGTCGCTCCTGAATCAACTTCACTTTCTCCAACGCATCCTGAATCAAATTTGTGCCCAATAACTTAGCCTCACCATACTCGAACCAACCAACCAACCCGATATCTACACCTCCTACCATATAAAGCCTCATACGGGGCCATCTGAATACTGGACTGGTAGCTGTTATTATATGCAAACTCCGCAAGTGACAGAAACTATAACAACCCGATCAGTCATTTTGGGTCTAGCGCGTCGTTCAATGGTTTGAAGTCGTGAGTATATCCATTTCAGGTATTATGACTTGTATATGTGGTCGGAATTGAATTTCGGGAAGTTAAAAGTTTATTTGGAAAGAAAATTCTCATTTCAGAAGCCTTAAGTTGGAAGAATCAACTAAGATTGGAATTTTGAGTAAACAACCTCCGAATCGGGATCTGAGGGTTCCTGCAGGTTGGTATGATGATTTTGGACTTGGGTGTATGTCCGGACCGGGGTTTTTGGATAACCCGAGAGGGTTTCGGCGTATATTATGGAAGTCAGCATTTTGAAAAATTTCATAATTTGGGCTTGAAGTGCATTTCAGTGTTGTTGATGTCCGTTTGGGATTCCGAGTCTAGGAATAGTTTCGTATGGTGATTTTGGAGTTGGGAGCGCGATCGGAAGTGAGTTTGGATGTCGGTAGTTCATTTTGAAGTCATTTGGCTAAAGATAGAAATTTGAAGGTTTTTGAGAAATCCGACCGGAAGTGGAAGTTTTGATATCGAGGTCGGAATGTGATTCCGGAAGTTTGAGCAGGTCCGTAATGTTGAATATGACTTGTGCACATTTGGGGTCAATCGGACGTGATTTGATAGGTTTCGGCATCAGATGTAGAAGTTGGAAATTTCTAAGTTCATAAAGTTGGGATTTGCGTGTGATTTGTGGTTTTGATGTGGTTTGATGTGATTTGAGGCCTTGAGCATGTCCGCATTATGTTTTGGAACAGGTTGGTATGATTGGATTAAGTTGAGAGTTTGAAGAAGGCTGAAATTGCTGTCATCTGGTATGATCCGTGTCACACCTCCTTTTTCCGACACAGGGTTGGACACGGGAGTTTTTCCAATTTAAGTGACATTATGCGGATTTGGGATTTTATTTATTAGTTTCAGAGTTGCCACCCGGATTTTACGGTGTTCTGGGACACCATTTATTTATTGAAACCCCAAACCGAGGAAATTTTGACTCTGTTTTAAAATGTCTGCGACCAGAAATCCGAGTAAGGAATTCTATTAACCCGGGAGAAGGTGCTAGGCACTCCCGAATTCCGTGGTTCTAGCACGATTTCTTAACTATTATTATTTGGCCTAAATTGTCTGATTATTTACATATTTTTTGCCTATTATGCTTTTAGCCTTTTTTCACTTTTTAGCCGTTTTTAATAATTATGGACTTATCTTGAAAACAAGTCACGATGGTGTGTACTTGTCATTTTTAGCCACATTATAATTACGCCACATGAAATGCACCCGTAATTACAACATATGATTTTTTATTATAATTTTTGAAGTTGAAGACGGGGACATGAGTTGTCACTCCCGAGTGTTGGTTAGGTAGCTTTGATTCTTTATCAAAATTTTGAACTAAAGGTATTCATTCTATCTAGAAGATCTCCTAATTGCTCTAAGAGAACATCTTATGGGCTATGGCCTCATCTAGCCCCATTTTATCACTTTAGGCCATCCTAAGTCAATTCTCCTTGTAATAAGACTACTAGTTCTGAAAAGAATGTGTTTTTAGCCAATGATGACAAATATGGGAATCAGAACGTCTCTCGTTTGTTCAGATATATACACTTATGAAATTCAGATATCTACATAGGTTACTGGTTAATTCTGATACGAATGGGCAAGATGAAATCACTCTACTTCTTCCAGAATTTTATGATTTCTAACAAAGGTCATACCACAGGCGGTTTTATTAATTTGAAACAGTAATTCTTACCAATTCTAAACAACCTAATCTCACGTATCTAAAGGATTTAAAGTTCACACATATGTATACATTGATTTTTTGCAAATTTATGAGATACAGGATAAACTGAAGATAATCTACTGATTCTATTCATGTTGAAACTCTACTGAATTTGAAATAACCATTTTT
>ML391857.1:0-63969 GCA_005239525.1 Nicotiana knightiana | reverse complement strand
TAACTACAATAAGAACGTAGTTGAACAAATAGAGAATAATCAATCAAAATATATTAATATTACAAGAAATTCATCCACAACGGCTTCTACCAAAACCCTAGATTAAAAACTTAGCTACTCGTATCTAGAAGAAACAAAACTACAAGAAATTGCATAATTGAAATATAATGTAAGAAATACTAGATGTAGAACTCAATGTTCTTGCACTCCAATGGAATTTTCTCCTTGTCTACTTTGATCCACGAAAATCTNAAACTCCATTAATCACATAACAAGTGTATTTTTATCATTAATGCGCATAAAATGTAAGGTATATCACATGTTAAACTATGCAATTTAGTCTCGCATCAGGGGGTTACAAGTTGACTGTCGTTGTACATTTTCCAGAACGAAAGAAACTAGAAATGAGACTCTAAATAATTTGCTGACTCAAAACTCCCTTTAGGCCTTACGTTCGTGCCTTCTCTTTGTAACATGTAGAACACCCTAATACAATTTAGGTGTTATGCAACTACCAAAACCAAACTGACCATGAAGAGGTCAGTTTTAATCCTGATGTTGCGTGTGTTTAAACCATCCTATCTGGCAGAATTTTTTATGCTCTTTCTCAGTGAATATGATCATAAAAGGATCAACTCAACTCCGGAATGTCATTTTTTCATACTTTGGACCTTCAGTCCATATTAATTCCTTAACTTGATCATTCTAGGCATGTTGAAAGAGTGAACCTAACCATTTGGGGGGTTCAGATTCCATACTCTATAGCCTTTTTGACTGACCTCACTTCTGTACCCTCGAAAGGTGATAAACTACCCTCTAAATATCTAAAATATAGGGTGAATTTGACCACTATGAAAGGTCAGATTCACTACCCCTTTAATGTCGGCTAAATGACTCTATTATGACTTCAAGGATATGGAATTAATCACAAAAAGCCTCTAACAGATAATTGTACTATTGTAATCACACATAGAGAGACAACCAGATTTTGATAAGTGATCACAGGTTCAACAGGAAGGAAAGCAACAGGTTTTATGTATCCTTTTTTTTAGATTGAGTCTGACTATGAAGGAGAGTCTGATTCAAACCCAGAGATACAAACTTACTTGACATTTCTAACAACCATACCAACACTTCAAATAGCATTCATTTGAACATTTTTGTCTATTCTTGGCTTTTTGGAGACTGAATCAGACCATATAAGGGTTCGGATTCTCTACTCTATAGCCCTTTTGACCACATGCTGTATACCCTTTAAAGGGTGAATTTCAGCCATCTACACTACTGTTTTATGCACTATTATGGGGTGAATTTGACCATTGAAAGGTCAGATTCATCTACCCTAGTGCCATTTATCTTTCTAACGTACTAAACACATATGAAATTACCACCTAGCTATCAAACATTAGGCTTGTTAACAGCAGTTCAACACACTGCCAAGCAGGTTCCAAAAGTTGCATGCATACATTTAGATAATGATCATCTTACTTCAGTTTCTATATTAAGAAAAGGGGAAGAAGGAGATTCACATATTCTTGAAGAAAATACAACATGAACCAACAAATTTAACACAAAGTCTGAATTCAATAATTTTGTATAAAGTTCACTGCTACATACCTTTAAAGATGAAGAAAATCCAGCAAGAAAACTTGACCAAATAAAGGTCAAGTATGAACAATAAACAGCAAATTAGGAAGGGAGAACAGCAGCAAACAGAAAACCCAGAGACAAAACCAAACAGCCCAGCAAGGATTGGCCCAGAAATCTTTGAGTGTGAATGTTTGAAGAGGACTTCCAAAAAAAACAGTCCAGCAAGAATACCAAAATGATTGGACCAAGGCGGCAAACAAAACCACATCCCTTTAGGAAAGAAAACCATAGATATAAACCAACTTAAGTTCAGATTGTTTCCCCTCCTCCTGCAAATCCTTTTCCCTTCTGTTTTCTTTTTTAAGTCTTTTAGTTAGTCAAAATTTGTATTTTTCAGTCCAAAAAGTTCCAAAGAAGGGTCTGAAAAATTCTCCCTTTAGTGGTAAAAAGTGTGTGTGTATATATAGGGATATTTGGGATGGGATATGCTCAGCATATTCCCTTATCCTAAATGAGCTGAAAAGGGTACAGGTACAACTATCAACCCTATCCTTTTGGGACAGCTGTACCTTCCAGAACATTCCAGCTCTTGAAATTACCCTTCTATCCCTAAGTATCTGATTTCCTAATATTTATCTAATCTAGAAGGTTCTTTTGGGTGACAACTGATTGTTCTTAACTAAGGTTGAGTCAATTGAATGAAGATTAGTGGATTAAATGCCTAGAGTTGGCTTTCATACTACTTATCTATGTTTAAGTTATTTAATCATCAGTTTAATTAAACTCAATGGAGGTTAGTCAACCAAATTCTCTTAGGTTAAATGAATCTGTTTTAGTCCATTAACCTCAAACTAATTGTCTTAAACAGATTTTATTTTCAGTTAAATACTTAAGAAGCTACCTGAATTAAGTTTCTAGATTGAAGAAGTTAGAATTATTTAACTGTGAGTCTAAGTGAAACAGTTATTTTTAAATTCAGTTAATTGATCTTAAACTAATTATCTAGGACTCAGCTCAACTAGAATATTAAGTCTACTAGTTGAGTGTGACTTATTGCCTAGTTGCTTAAATCAATTTAACTCAAATTGACTACCATTAAAGTCAGTAGTCAATTGAACTTATTGGTTTAAACAATTTCACTAGGTGTAATCAGGCTTATTTATTGACTCTTATTCAATTGAGTGATTAATTCCATAAAATTGGATTTTAGCCTATTTTGATCATTCTAGGATCTTAGTTTGATTAAAGAAAATTAGTTAGGTTAACAGTTAGGTTCCCAGACTTGGTTTCCAACCATACTCACTAGTTACCTAAGCTTAGGTTGATTTTACTGTTAGGTACGAATTCTAGTTTTACTGATTTGTTAAGTCAGTCAACTTAGTCTTTTAATCTTAGGTTCACTGTTTAATTCAATCTAGATGTGACTAGTTCTTTTATTAACTTAACCAAATCAGTCCCCCGATTTATCTTTTACTTAATCAAATGATCTCAAAAAATGACCAACACTGGGAGACATAGGCTAAAATCATAATAGACGAGCTAACAAATCAGTTTGACAATCAGAGATGGATTAAGGAAAAAGAAGTCAAATAATTCCAACATAATCAAAAGGGAAACATAATTGATCGATGGTTAATAACTAAACTATTGTCAATGGCTAAAGAGCTGATCAATAGGACAACTAACTCTAACAAACAATTTTCATTCCAAAATGTTAAACTAACCAGCATGTGCATGATAACAAGGATCAAGATCTAGATGAGTCGAAGAAAATGAGACAAACAAGGAATAACATAGGCTGACACAGTCATATATGCACAGAAAAAATGGTGATAAAACCTAAAGAAAATCATGCATATTTGGATTTAAACAGGCCAAGAAAAGAGGATATTCAACAAAACCCAAACTCGAAACAATGATTTCAAACTAAATAGCATAAATTTAAAATGGTTATTTGACGTAGGCATTTTAGAGATCTAAACTAAATCAAGAACAACAAACACATGTATCAAACAGTGAGGCATGCAATTTCATAAAAAGTGAAAAAGAAAACGTTAGAAAAGAAAAGATAGGGGAAAGGATACCTGCAGGGTGCTGACAGATTTCGGCAGGGTTTGGAAATGATCCAAACCCACATGAATCAACAACTCTCATCAAGAGCTGTTGACTCATGTAGCTTTGAACCATTGACTGTTTTTAATCGACTTGGTAATAGGAAACCAAGTTTTCTGCCCTTTTTAAATCTGAAATCGAAAGGGTTTAGGTGGGTTTTCAGGGAAACTGATGGTGGGATGGGGTTAAGGATGAGGAGAGGATCGTCTGGTAAGGATTTGGTGGCGTTTGGTCGAGTTCGGTGACCGGAAAGTGGTGGGAGTCTAGGGGCGGCTAGGGTTTCTTTTAGAGAGAAGAGAGAGAGAGAGAGAGAGACGGACGAAGGGGATTAGGGTTTGGTGAAATGGAGGGGGTGGGTTTGGTTAAGACACTTATATAGTTTAGAGGGGATGAGTTCCTGGTCGTTCGATCCATTTCAATCAATGGATAGGATTTGATTGGTTAGACCAAACGGTGTCGTTTGGTCAGGTTGGGGGCAGGCAGGGTAAGGGGTTGGGTTTTGGGCCTGGGTTGTCTGGGTGCATAGAATAGTAGGGGTTGGACCTGGGTCTTTCTTGGCCCAGGTCCGATTTTGTTTTTTTTGTTTTTCTTAATTAATTAACTTAATTATTCTAATTAAATTAAATTCTAACTTAATCGAAAAAAAGTAGAAATTAATTTCAAAAAATCTTATTTTCATATATTTACATATTAATTAAGAATGAAACAAACAATTATATATTCTTAATTAAATCTATGATTTATCGGATAAAAAATGGTTACTTTTTATAGTAATTAGTTATTAAAAACTACATTATGTTAAATACTCGTCATTTGTCTACCATTTAATTAATTATAACCAATAACTTCATAATGCAAAATTTCAATGATTTTGAAAGATGAATTATGGATATGCAAGCAATGCAGATAATTCACAATTAATTACTGAAAAAATCAATCAATATTCATAAAATCAATTGATTTATTGGGATTTTTATAGGGCGATACGGCGTGTAAAAATCACATGCTCACAATCCGCACCTGCGAGGATTTGGCCCCAGGTGCGGAGCCCCAAGTGCGATTTTGGGCTGGAGTTGAGGAAGCCGCAGGTGAGGGAGATTGGTCTCACCTGCGAGGTCGCAGGTGCGGAGGTAGGACCGCAGGTGCGGAAATTGTCCTGGGCAGAATGTTTTAAAACAAGGATTTTGGTTCATTTGTCTTCATTTCTTCTTGGGCTTAGGCGATTTTGAGAGGCTTCAAAGAGAGGATTCCTTCATGAAATGTCAAGGTAACTAACTCCTTCATGCCTCTAAGTTAAATACAAGATTATATGCATGGATTAGGCATGGAAATTGGTAGGAATTTGGGAAATATTGAAGAAACCTAGAAAATGGAAAATTGGATTTTTAACCACGAATTGAGCATGAATATTTGAGTAAATGGTATGTTTGAGCTAGTAAGGCTATGGGTAGAATATATCTTCGAGAAATTTCGGATTTCGGGGCACGTGGGCCCGAGTGTATTTTGGTCATTTCACTAAGCGGGGTTGGGAAATTATATAATTTGGTATTGTTGCAAATATTAGAGTATATTTTCATTGGGTTGTCGTTGTTTGGATAGTTTTGGGGGCGTTGTGCGTCCGTTTGGAGTCATCGGAAGGGCTTGGAGGCCGGTTATGGAATCTCGGAACGAGTTAAATCTCCTTTCTAACTTTGTGAGGGGGAATTGTCCCCCTAGGCGAATTTATTGGGTACATGATATTATCTTCGGGGGTTACGTATGCACGAGGTGACGGGAGTCCGTGCATAGCTACTATTATGCCTTGTCCGGGTAGTCTAGGACCCACTAGCATGCCTTGTGTGTTGTACTTTGTGATCCTACCTGAAGTTTTAAAGTGCTAATATAATCGAAATCGTAATTTAATATCTAAAAGAAGACTAGAGTTCATCTGGTTAATCATCTAGAAAGAGAATTAATTCCTCTATGGATATTTGTGTACCAGGTAGGGTTGTATTAGGGAATATCATTAAACTTGACAAATGAGTTTCAAAACAAAGATGTAAAAGCTATATTTCATGTTCCTTTAAGAATGATTTTTACCAATTTCCTGAGAAAAACCGCTTTCTTGATAAAATACGGATTTATTATGTGGATATGTGTAACTTTGGGTGCCTGAGTCGCATGTATGACTGGCGAGCAGGATGACCCTGTATTTGTGTGTATTCATATGAGCACCTGAGTCATAGTTATGATTCGCGAGTAGGCTAGCCTTATTATTTTTAACCGTGTCGCATGATCGATTTGTGAGTGGGGCAGATAGATGTATTTATGGTTCGAGCCATTCGACCCTTCGGCAGTGCACAGTTTATTATTGTTGGTCTGCACCGTTCGACCCTCGGCATTGCTTGCGCATGATATTTACTGTGTAGTTACTATGATTTTGCCTTATTACTGGCCTGAAATATTAAGTTATCAATTGAAATGACAGAGATTTAAAGTTATTAAAAATATTTTCGAAGAAGTTGTTACTTTCCGTCGATTTATTGTTATATGATTAAATCACCCATGTTGATTAATTGTTATTAATATGACGAAGATGTAAAGTGTTAAACGTGAACGGAGTTGAAAATACTTATTCTTGATTTTTATAAATTGCCTATGATATTCATGCTTAGTGTCATACTTAAATATTCTAAATTGACCTTTAGCAAGTGTCTAATTTGACCTCTCGTCACTACCTCTCTGAGGTTAGGCGGGCGACTTACTGAGTACACGTTGTTTTTGTACTCATGCTACTCTTGATGTGCATTTTATTGAAAAGGTACTTTCATAGCAATGTGGAGGATTTGGAGACTTAGGCGAGCTGCATCATCCGGAGGCGATTCGCAGCTGACAGAGTCCCCCTCGTACCGTATTGATTTTCATTTTTTTCTAAATTTCCTTGTCCAATTTGTATTTCGGACAGGCTTTGTAATGATTGTATAAATTCTTAGAAATTGCTTATGTACTTGTGACACCGGGTTCTGGGATGTGTTGGGATATGTTTGCTAAATTGTAATATTTAAATCATTGTTTTTCTTAACAGATTTTTATTTAGTTAATATATAATAAAGTGAAAGAAAATATTTTTTATAAATGTTAAAATCGGAAATTTATTTCAATTAATTAATAATTTGGCTTGCCTGACAATGATGTCCGGCGCCATCACAACCTTAGAGATTTTGGGTCGTGATAGAAACTGATCCCATGAACCACCAAAATCAATCACACAAGCCCGTAACATATCCTCCAAAATCTGAATAGTCCGTTCCGACTGCCCGAGGATGAAATGCAGCGCTCAACTCTACATCAGTACTCATACCTCTCTGTACGGCCCTCCAAAACTGAGATGTGAGCTGAGTACCTCTGTCAGAAATAATAGAAACCGGAACTCCATGCAATCGGACAATCTCCTTAATGTAAATACCAGATAATCGCTCTGAAGTATAAAAAGTACCAACAGGAATGAAGTGCGCAGACTTGGTCAATCTATCCACAATGACCCAAATAGCATCAAACCCCCTCGATGTCCGTGGAAGCCCAACTACAAAGTCCATAGTAATCCGCTCCCACTTCCACTCCGGAATATCTAACCTCTAAAGTAATCCACCTGATCTCTGGTGCTCATACTTGACTTGCTGGCAGTTGAGACACCGTGCTATATACTCAACAATATCTCTCTTCATCCTCCTCCACCAATATTGTTGTCTCAGATCCTGATACATCTTCGCGGCACCCGGATGAATGGAATACCGTGAGCTGGGAGCCTCTGCTAATATCAACTCTCGAAAACCATCCACATTGGGCACACAAATACGACCCTGCATCTTCATAGCACCGTCATCACCGATAGTCACATCCCTGGCATCATCCCGATAGACCCTATCCTGAAGTACTAACAATGCGGATCATCATATTGCCGAGCTCTAATCTGGTCATAGAGAGAAGACTAGGAAGCCATGCTAGCTACTACCCGCGGAGGGTCTGACAAATACAATCTCACCATCTGACCCACCAAAGCCTGAACATCAAGTGCTAAAGGTCGCTCTGCTGCTGAAAGGTATGCTAGACTCCCCAAACTCTTGGCTCTGCGACTCAAGGTATCGGCCACTACATTGTCCTTCCCCGGATGATACAAAATAGTGAGATCATAATCCTTGAGAAGCTCTAACCATCTACTCTGACGCAAATTTAAGTCCTTCCGCCTCAGCAGATACTGCAAGCTACGATGATCAGTGAAAATCTCACATTGTACCCTACACAAGTAATGGCGCTAAATCTTTAAGGCATGAACAATGGAAGCTAACTCAAGATCGTGCACTGGGTAATTCTTCTCGTGCACCTTCAACTGTCTAGATGTGTAGGCAATCACCCTACTGTCCTGCATCAATACTGATCCCAAGCCAACTAGAAGCATCACAGTAGACTGTGTAAGAACCCGAACCAGTAGGCAAAACTACTACCGGAGTTGTGGTCAATGTTGACTTGAGCTTCTGAAAGATCTCCTCACACTCATCGGACCATTTGAATAGAGCACCTTTCTGGGTCAGTATGGTCAATGGTGAAGCAATAGAAGAGAATCCTTCCATAAAGCGACGGTAATATCCCGCCAGACCAAGGAAAATCCTAATCTCAGTAGCTGAGGACGGTCTGGGCCAACTCTGCACCGCCTCAATCTTCTTCCGATTAACCTGAATACCCTCACTAGACACCATGTGCCCCAAGAAAGCTACTGAACCAAGCCAAAACTCACACTTGGATAATTTTTCATAAAGCTTCTCCTCCCTCAACCTCTGCAACACAATCCTCAAGTTTTGAGCATGTTCCTCCTGGCTACGGGAATAAAACAGGATGTCATCAATGAATACAATGACGAAAGAATCAAGGTAAGGCTGAAACACGATGTTTATCAATTGCATGAACGCGGCTGGGGCATTGGTCAGCCCAAATAACATAACCAGAAACTCATAATGACCATATCTGGTCCTGAAAGCAGTCTTCGGAATGTCAGGATCCGGAATCTTCAACTGGTGATAAACCGACCTCAAGTCAATCTTGGAGAACACCTTAGCTCCCTCAAGCTGATCAAATAAGTCATCAATACGAGGCAAAGGATACAGGTTCTTCACCGTAACTTTATTCAACTGTCTATAATCAATTGCACATGCGCATTGAACTATACTTCTTCTTCACAAACAACACCGGCGCACCCCAAGGTGACACACTAGGCCGAATGAACCCCTTATCTAAGAGTTCCTGAAGCTGCTCCTTCAATTTTTTCAACTCCTTTGGTGCCATGCGGTAAGGTGGAATAGAGATAGGCTGAGTGTCTATCACCTAGTCAATACCAAAATCAATATCCCTGTCAGGTGGCATGCCTGGCAGGTCTACAGGAATTACGTCTGAAAAATCACGGACTACAGGAACAGAATCAACAAAAGGAGTCTCACTACTAACATACCTCACAAAAGCAAGATAAGACTCGCACCCTTTCTCAACCATATGCTGAGCTTTCAAATAAGAAATCACTCTGCTAGGAACATGCTCTATAGACCCTCTCCACTCAACTCTCAGAATTTCGGGCATAGCTAGGGTCACGGCCTTGGCGTGACAATCAAGCATAGCATGACAAGGGGATAACCAATCCACGCCTAGAATTACATCAAAATCAACCATACTGAGTAATATCAAGTCCACTCGGGTCTCCAGACCCCCAATAGATATAAGATATGACTGATACACACGGTCCACAACAATAGTATCGCCCACCGGATTCAAAACATGAACATACGTAACTAGAGACTCACGCGGCATTAAGATGAAACATACGAGTACGTGGAACCAGGGTCAAATAAAGCCAAAGCATCACTATGACAAACTGATATCGTACTTGTAATTACCGCATCTGAGGCCATAGCATCAGGCCTAGCCGAAAGTGCATAATTGCGTGGCTGGCCTCCACCTGCTCGACCTCCCCCTCTAGGGCGGCCTCTAGCTGCCTGACCACCACCCCTGGCTGTCTGAGTAGGTGGTGAAGTGACTGGGGCTGAAGTTGAGGGTTGAACCCTATACTGAGATGTACTACTAGGATGGCGGGAACACTGCCTCCACTCATGTCCGAACTCTCCACACTCATAACAACTACCTGGAGCTGGAGATGAAAAATGACGAGAACCCCTGTAACCATGATAACCACCAGACGAACCATGCATAGAAGAACCCTGATGAGATGATGCTCGGGCGGAGCTCTGAGTTGAAAGGGCACTAAAAGATGAACGGCCCTGATGAGAGCTGCGAGGACCCTGCCCCGAAGATACACCACTGTAAGTTGGACAAACTGCTTGTGGAGGTCTAAATCGACCTCTGTTGTGCTGAAACTGCCCTCTAGAAGGGGAACCACTGAAGCTACCTGATCACCGATGCCTACGAACCGACTCAATGTCCCGAGCTATGTCAACAACCTGCTCAAATGTAGCTCCAGACACCCTCTCCCTGGTCATCAAAATTCAAAGCTGATACGTGAGACCATTTACAAATCTCCTGATCCTTTCCCTGTCAGTAGGAACTAACTTCGAAGCATGTCTAGCCAACTCAAAAAACCTCATCTCGTACTGAGTAACTGACAACTCTCCCTGGCGCAGCTGCTCAAACTGTCTGTGCTTCTCCTCTCTATGGGACTGAGGAACATACTTCTCCAAAAAGAGCATGGAGAACTGATTCCAGGTGAGTGGTGATGAACCAACCAGCCTACGCCTCTCAAATGCCTCCCACCAAGTGAAAGAAGCACCAGCAAACTGAAATGTAGCAAATGAGACCCCGCTGGTCTCCAAAATACCCGCAGTACGTAGTATCCTCTGGCACTTATCTAGAAACCCTTGGGCATCCTCGCCCTCTGTACCGCTGAAAGTTAGAGGCTGAAGACTGCTGAACCTCTCCAGCCTGCGCTTCTCATCCTCAAGCATAGCAGGAACCACATAATCCTGAACTGGGGCAACCGGCTAGGCTGGGACTACCCCCGGTGCCTGAATACTCTGTACAACCGGCTCAGTTGTCCGGGCAGCTGGACTCTGAATGCCTCCCCCAGCTTGAGCTGTAGTGGCAGTTGTAGACATAGCAACTGCCCGAGCTAAACTAGTACATACCGTCAATATCTGAGCCAGGGTCTCCTGAAGACCGGAATAACAATAGGCACTGCCGGTGCCTAAGCCTGTCCCGCTGGAGTACCATCGGCGGGAACCTGATCCTGAACGATAGGGAGATCCTGTGGTACTGTCCCGGCTGCTGGGCGGGCTGGTCCCCTAACTCCACCACGGCCCCGACCCCTTGCGGGTCTGGCTAGTATCTGGTCACCCTGATCGGTATTGCGTGTCCTCACCATCTATGAGAGAATGAAACAACATGAGTTTAGATTTCAAGAACCAATAGATTGGCACGAAAGAGTTCAAGATGTTTCCTAAGAGTTTTGCAGCCTCTCGAAGATAAGTATAGACGTCTCCGTACCGATCCGCAAGACTCTACTAAACCTGCTCATGACCGTTGAGTCATATGTAACCTAGAGCTCTAATACCAACTTGTCACGACCCCAAATTCTAACAGGTCATGATGGCACTTGTCGTGGAACTAGGCTAACCAACCATCACATAACTACCCATCCGTTCTATTATAATGTTCCAATAATCAACAACAAGCAACAACAAAGCATAAAATAATTTCTTTAAGTCTTTACGCCCCCATAATAATCTAACATTCTAAGCAATCTTCCCAAGACTGGAGTCAATGATCATGAGCATCTAGGAAAATAAACTAACTCTGCTAATGTCTTAATCAATGTCTATGAAATAAATACTAATACTAATAAAGGAAGGGAAATCGAGAAGCTGCGGACGCTGGACAGCCACCTTCAAATCCCGTGAATCTGCTGAAAGCGAACGAAGATAGCTACTGCTCCGAAATGGTACCTGGATCTATGCACAGAGACACAGGGAGTAATGATGAGTACGCCAACTCAGTAGTAATGAAAATAAATCACAGTCTGAGAAATACAAAAAACACAGCACAGATACACCAGTTCACAAAAACAGTAAACCACCAAGTCACCATAAAGTATTCATCAAATACATGAGTTCGAAAACCAAATTTCCAGAAAATCCTTTGAAACAAGTATGATTTCAATATATCTCAGTAAAACTCTCAGTAAAATCAGATTGGAAAACGAAGTAAATCACAGTTAAAAATTCAGTAAAATCATCATAAATCTGCCCCTCGGGCCATAATCATTATCGTAACAATTTTCCTCAGCACCTCACCATCACTCAGTATCAGCCTAGCAGGCAACCTCACATTCACTCAGTATCAGCCCAGCAGGCAACCTCACAGTCACTCAGTATCAGCCCCGTGGGCATCAATCGCACTCAGTAGGTACCTGCGCTCACTAGGGGTGTACAGACTCTGGAGGGGCTCTTACAACCCAAGCATTATAATAAGCCACATCATCACATAAATAACTTACAATATTGGCCCTCAGCCAGCCACATCATGGCATAAGTCACTCACAATATTGGCCCTCGGCCAGCCACTTCATGGCATAAATCACTCACAATGGCCCTCGGCCTCTCTCGTATCATAACATCCTCACAATATTGGCCCGCAACTTCACTCAGTCAGACACTCTAAACATGCCACTCGGGCCATCATTATACCGAGTTCTCAACGCAAAACAGTGTATCAATTTCAAGAAATAATATCAAAATACTCTGAGTGTCAAAACAATTATCAAGAAAATACTGAGTGGAAATCATAACATATCAAGTAAGGAAAATAGTAAAAATAGCCCCCAAGGGGTAAACAAATCGGCACTATGTCCCAAACATGGCTTGCAGCCCAAATTATATCAAAATATATATCAATACTATTAAGCATAGGCTTTAGAATCGGGTTCGCAACTCAATAGTTTCCTAAAAAGGAGTATATTTCCAAATTCTCAATCTTTGCATTCCAAAATCCGTGAAAGGATGTAAAGTCCGGTGTTTCGTACCCTCCGGACAGGATTTAAAGACATTCTTACCTCAAACTAGCCCGAAAAGCAACTCTGCAACCCCCTTGCCTCTCGAATCAACTTCTGAGTGCTCCAAATCTATAAATATCAGATCTTTATCATCAAATTATGCTAAAGAACTGACTTCCAATTGAAAAGTACCAATTTTAGCATAAAATCCGAATTTAACCAAAACCCGACCCCCAATCCCGCATCTCGGAACTCGAAAATTTTTATACCAAAATATTCTTCATCATCTCACGAGTCCGTACACATAAAGAACACTAAAATCGGAGTTCGTTTGACCCCTCAAATCGACCCCTAAATGTCTCAAAATCTCAAGCCCTAATCCCATCTTTTTCTACTGATTTTCATGAATTAAACACTGATATTATGTTCCTTAATCATATATAATCGAGTATTAGGGTCCAAAATCCTTACCTCAATGAAGAACAATGATTTCCATCTTCAAAATTGCTCCAAAAGCTCTATTCATGTTTTAAAATGGTGGAAAAGTGGGCAAAGGTCGCGGAGGGCTTTAATATATACTGTCCAGTTATTACTTCACTGCGATCGCGGGAGTTCTCACGCGATCGCGAAGAGAAAATTCCACAGACCCTCAAAAGACCCTACACAATCGGAGACCTTCACACGCGATCGTGATTCAACAAGACCTCAACCCACGTGATTGCAAACTTACCACGCGATCGCGAAGAATAAATGAACTCACCCCCCATGCGCCTATAACTCTACGCGGTCGCATGAAGATCCACGCGACCGTACTGCTCTAGCCTGCCAAGCTATGTGATCGCAGACACACTTACGCGATCACATAGAACAACTTCACCTTCCTAGACTTTTTCTCTACGCGATTGCAGCTATTGACATGTGATATCGATGAACCAATCACTATTGTGTTAACATCAGAAATAGCAGACTTTCTAAGGCAAAAAATGCTCGTTAACCACCCGAAATCAATCCCGAGCCCCTTGGGACCCCAACCAATTTACCAACACCTCATAAATGATCATTCAAACTTAGTTCCACTCTTAAAACACTAAAAATAACATCAAAACACCAAAATCACATCGGATTCAAGCCTAAGGACTTTGAAATTTCTAAAATCCACCAACAATGCCGAAACTATCCAAAACAACTCCGATTAACCTGAACTTTTGTAGACGTATCCAACATAACGTTAGGAACCTATTCCAACTGTCGGAATTCCATTCTGACCCCGATAGCCTATTTTCCACTGCCGACCAAAAAATACCAAAAACTAACTTTTGGCAATTCAAGCCTAATTCTACACCAGTCCTCGCAAAAATATTTCGAAGACACTCCTTAGTCCCAAATCACGTAACGAAGTTATCGGATCCATAAAATCTACATTCCAATATAGTTTACCAATAAGTCAACTCTTGGTTGACTTTTCCAACTATAAGGCTATTTCTTAAAGACTAAATGACTAAACTCTTACTACAACCATTCCGATTCCGAGCCCACCAACTCTAACAAATCAAGAACAGTTTAACCAAGCTATGACGAGGCAATAATAGTAAATATAAATGCAGATTCTACGTAACGATCGACCGGGTCGTTACAATATGTCATCCTATCTTACTTCATATTTGGTTGTGCCTCATGATTCATTGAGTGCTCCTCTGTATGTGTCCACACCCGTAGGGGATGCTATTTTTATAGATCGCATTTATCGTTCATGTGTAGTCATCATTAGGAGTCTTGAGACTTGTGTAGATCTTCTACTTCTCGATGTGGTTGATTTTGATGTTATCTTGGGTATGGATTGATTGTCACCTTATCACTCTAAGATGGTGACCTTAACCTTGCCGGGGTTTCCTCGATTTGAGTGGAGAGGAACTCATGGCCATTCTACCAGTAGAGTTATCTCTTATATGAAGGCTTGGCGTATGGTTGAGAAGAGGTGTCTAGCTTATTTGGCTTATGTTCGCGATTCTAGTGCACAGGTTCCTACAATGGATAAAGTACCAGTTGTTCGTGAGTTTCTATAGGTGTTTCCTGCAAACCTGTCGAGGATGTCACCCGACAGGGATATTGATTTGGCTCCAGGCACTCAGCGCATTTCCATTCCTACGTATCATATGGCCCTGCCAGAGTTGAAAGAATTGTAGGAGAATTTGTTGGATTTGCTTTATAAGGGATTCAGTAGACCTAGTGTCTCTCCCTGGGGTGCGCCTATGTTATTTGTGAAGAAGTAGGATGGATCGATGAGGATGTGCATAGATTACAGGTAACTGAACAAAGTCACCATCAAGAACAAGTATCCATTGCCGAGGATTGATGGCTTATTTGATCATCTTTAGGGTGCCAAAGTGTTTTCGAAGATTGATTTGAGATATGGCTACCATCAATTGGGTATTAGGGCATCCAATGTCCCTAAGACAGCTTTTCGAACTCGGTACGGGCATTATGAGTTTCTAGTGATGTCCTTTGGGTTGACAAATGCCCCAGCAGCATTTATGGATTTGATGAACCGAGTGTTCAAGACTTATTTAAACTCCTTTGTGATTGTGTTTGTTGATGATAACTTGATCTACTCCCGCAATTGAGAGGAGCACGAGCAGCATCTTAGGATTGTACTTTGGACTCTAAGAGATAGCCAGTTCTACGCCAAGTTTTCAAAATGTGAGTTTTGGTTGGATTTAGTCACTTTCTTGGGGCTCATTGTATCAGCAGAGGGCATTCAGGTAGATCCTAAAAAGATTGAGGCAGTTCAGAACTAGCCTAGGTCTACTTCAGCCAGGGAGATCAGGAGTTTCTTCAGTTTGGCGGGCTATTACCATCGATTTGAGGAGGAGTTTTCATCTATAGCAGCCCCGTTGACCAGGTTGACCCAGAAGGGTGCCCCGTTCAGATGGTCAGACGAGTGTCAGGCGAGCTTTCAGAAGCTCAAGACTGCTTTGACTACGGCGCTGATGTTGGTATTTCCCACAGGTTCAAGATCTTATATGGTATATTGTAATGCAAACCATATTGGGCTTAGTGCAGTGTTGATGCAGGAGGGAAGGGTGATTGCATATGCTTTGAAGACTCATAAGAAGAATTACCATGTCCATGACTTAGAGTTGGCAGCCATTGTGCATGCGCTGAAGATTTGGAGGCACTATCTTTACGGCGTGTCATGTGAGGTTTTCACGGATCATCTGAGCCTTCAGTGTTTGTTCGGGAAAAAGGATCTCAATTTGAGGCATAGGAGCTGGTTGGAGCTACTGAAAGATTATGATATCACCAACTTGTATCATCCAAGGAAGGCCAACATGGTGGTCGATGCCTTGAGTAGAAAGGCAGCGAGTATGGGCAGCCTTGCATTCATTCCAGTCGGTGAGAGGTTTCTTGCATCAGATGTTCAAACTTTATCCAACCAGTTTGTGAGGTTGGATATTTCGGAGCCCAGTCGCGTTCTAGCTTGTACAATCGCGCAGTCTTCTTTGTTTGAGCGCATAAGAGATCGGCAGTATGATGACCCTTGTTTATTGGTCCTTAGGGACACAGTGCGTCACGGTGGTGCCAAGTAGGTTACTGTTGGGGATGACGGAGTCTTGAGTGGATGGACTTCGTGAGTTGATTTTTGAGGAGGCCTGCAGTTCCCGGTATTCTATTCATTCAAGCACCGCCAATATGTATAAGGAATTGCGGCAGTATTATTGGTGAAGGAGGATGAAAAAGGATATAGTTTTTTATGTAGCTCGGTGTCTAAATTTTCAGCAAGTAAAGTATGAGCATCAGAGACCTGGTTGTTTGCTTCAGAAGATAGAGATTCCTGAGTGGAAATGGGAGTTTATCACTATGGATTTCGTTGTTGGACTCCCACGGACTCAGAGGAAATTCGATGCAGTTTGGGTCATTATGGACAGGCTGACCAAGTCAGCTCATTTCATTCATGTGGTAATTACATTTTCTTCAGAGAGGTTGACAGAGATTTATATCTGCGAGATCATCCGTCTTCACAGTGTGCCCGTGTCTATCATTTCTGATCAAGGTACGCAGTTCACCTCGTACTTCTAGAGGGCAGTACTGTGTGATTTGGGCACGTGGGTTGAGTTGAGCACAGCGTTTCATCCTCAGGTGGACGGATAGTCCAAGCACACTATTCAAATATTGGAGGATATGCTCCGCTCATATGTTATAGACTTTCGAGGATAGTGGGACTAGTTCTTGCCCCTTGCAGAGTTTGCGTACAACAACAGCTACAAGTCGAGCATTCAGATGGCTCCCTATAAGGCATTATACAATAGGCGATGTCGGTCACCAGTAGGGTGATCGAGCCAGGGGAGGCTCGGTTGTTGGGTACAGATTTAGTACAGGATGCCTTGGATAAGGTTAGGATTATTCAGGATCGACTTCGCACAGCTCAGTCCAGGTAGAAGAGTTATGCTGACCATAGAGTTCGTGATATTGCATTCATGGTCGGGCAGAGAGTGTTGCTCTAGGTATCACCCATGAAGGGTGTAATGAGATTCAGAAATAAGGGCAAGTTGAGCCCTAGGTATATCGGGCCTTTTGAGATTCTTGAGAGAGTGAGAGAGGTGGCTTACAGGCTTGCGTTGCCATCGGGGTTATCAGCAGTTCATCTGATGTTCCATGTGTCCATGTAGAGTATCACGGTGATCTGTCCTATGTGTTATATTTTAGCTCTGTCCAGTTGGACAAGGATTTTACTTACGAGAAGAAGCCGGTGGCTATTCTAGCCCGGCAGGTTCATCAATAGAGGTCGAAGAGTTATCCTTCAGTTCGAGTGCAGTGGAGAGGTTAGCCTGTTGAGGAAACTACTTGGGAGTCCGGGTCGTACATGCGGAGTAGTCCCCACCTTTTTACCAGCCTACGTACTTTTCTATGTTCGTTCGAGGATGAACGGTTGTTTTAGAGGTGGAGAATGTGATGACCTGATAGGTAATCTTATGTATTAGAACCCAATTCTATATTTCGAGGCCTTAAACACCTCATTTTAGCCTTCCTCGATTTGCGTGTTTAGTTCGTGCGTCTTTCCAGAAAGCTTTTATGTTAAAAACTGATAAAAATAAGAATTTTACCTTAAAAATTTATTTGAGTTGACTTCGGTCAAAGTTCTGAGCAAACAGAATCGGATCTGTGTTTTGACGGTCTCGGTGGGTCCATATCGCAATTTGGGAGCTGGTGTATGCCCGAAATCAAATTCTGAGGTCCCTAGCTCGAGATTGATTTTTGTTGAAAATTTAAAGCTTGAAAGTTTTATGATTTTTAAGCATCGACTGATGTTTGGTTTTGTTAATACCGGGTCCGTATTTTGGTTCTGGAGTCAGGTACAGGTCCACTATGATATTTATGACTTGTCTGTCAAATTTGGTGAGAAACAGAGTTGATTTGACGTGATTCGGACGTTCCGTTGTAAAAGTAGAAGTTTTAAAGTTTTCTTGAGAATTTCATTTGATTTGGTATCCGATTTGTAGTTCTAGAATTATTTTGGTGTTTTTATTGAGCGAGCAAGTTCATATAATGTTTTAAGACTTGTGTGCATGTTTGGTATGGAGCCTCGAGGGCTCGGGTGAGTTTCGGATAGGCTACGGAGTGGTTTGAACTTAGAAAATCATAGCTGGTGTATCAGATCTGTAGGCTTCGTACTTGCGAGTTCTGGCTCGAAAATGCGAGCCTCGCATTTGCGAAAAGACCATCACATTTGCGAGAAGTGGGATGGGGTTGGACCTTTGCATTTGAGAATTTTTGGGTCGCATTTGCGATCCTCACAACCCGCATTTTTGAACATCCTGTTTGCATTTGCAAAGGCAGCAGAGATGGGGGAGCTTCGCATTTGTGAAGCATTTCTCACATTTTCGGGGTTCCCAATTGCGAACCCTTGGTCGCATTTTCGACATCTGCAACTGTGTAAAACTTAAGTTAGACTGGATTGTTCTCTCATTCATCAAATTTTCAAAACCTAGAATCCTAGAGGCGATTTTTCCAATTCCCTTTCTTCCACAAATCATTGGTAAGTTATTCTAACCTATTTCCTTTCAATCTTTCTTTACATTTCACAAGTTTTTAACCTAAAATCTAGTGTTTTCATGGTGGAAATTTGGGGGGTTTGGGTAGAATTAGAGACTTTTGTAAAATTAGGATTTAGACCTCAAATTGGGGTCGGATTCCAAAACATATTACATACCCGGGCTCGGGGGTGAATGGGTAATCGAGTTTTGGTCTGAATTTTGAGTTTGTAATGTATAGTGGGATCTGGTTTCCTGCCACAAAAACCTGTGTGTTTATACTCCTCTGAGCTGTGATATTTTTACGGTATTTCCTTTTTGCACTTGAGGATTGGTAAATTCTGAACATCACTGGCTTATTCGTGAAGCTGTAGTTATTACTTTCAATTGACTACTTTATTTCGTTATGTATTTCTTTTTTTGTCTATATTATTTATATTGGGTATAGGTTGTAGTGTGAGTGATCCGCATTAGCCTCGTCACTACTTCGTAGATCTGCAGGCTTCGCATTTGCGAAAAGACCATCACATTTGCGAGCAGTGGGCTGGGGTGGACCTTTACATTTGAGAATTTTTGGGTCGCATTTGTGATCCTCACAGTCTGCATTTTCGAACATTTTTTTCGCATTTGCAAAGGAAGCAGAGATGGGGGAGCTTTTCATTTGCGAAGCATTTCTCGCATTTGTGGGATTCGCAATTGTGAACCCCTGGTCGCATTTGCGACATCTGCAACTGTTTAAAACATAACTTAGACTAGATTGTTCTCTCATTCATCAAATTTTCAAAACCTAGAACCCTAGAGGCGATTTTTCCAAGACCTTTTCTTCCCCAAATCATTGGTAAGTTATTCTAACATATTTCCTTTAAGTCTTTCATTTATTTCACAAGTTTTTAACCTAAAATCTAGTGTTTTCATGGTGGAAATTTGGGGGTTTGGGTAGAATAAGAGATTGATTTAGACCTCAAATTGGGGTCGGATTCCAAAACATATTACATACCCGGGCTCGGGGTGAATGGGTAATCGAGTTTTGATCCGAATTTTGAGTTTGTAACGTGTAGTGAGAACTTATTGCGCGCCGCAACAACCTGTGTGTTTATACTCCTCTGAGTTGTGATAGTTTTACGGTATTTCCTTTTTGCACTTAAGGATTGGTAAATTCTGAACATCATTGGCTTATTCCTGAAACTTTAGCTATTACTTTCAATTGACTGCTTTATTTCGTTATATTTATTTTTCTTGTCTATATTATTTATATTGTGTACAGGTTGTAGTGTGAGTGACCCGTCTTAGCCTCGTCACTACTTCATAGAGGTTAGGCTCAGCACTTACAGTGTACATGGTGTTGGTTGTTCTCATACTACACTCTGCACTTCTTATGCAGATTTTGGTGCCAGCCCGAGCTAATCATGGTGTTAGCAGCTGGACTTGCTCGACAGGGGACCCAAGGTAGATCTGCCGGCATCCGCAGACCCTGGAGTCTCTTCCTAGTCACATTAATTTACTGTTTCTTTTCTTTTAGAACAGTGTATTTCCTATCAAACTTTGTTTGTAGTAAATTATAGTAGCTCGTGAGTTGTGACTTCACATCCTAAATGTATTCCTAGTCACATTATTTTACTGTTTCTTTTCTTTTAGAACAGTGTATTTCCTATCAGACTTTGTTTGTAGTAAATTATAGTATCTCGTGAGTTGTGACTCTGGATCCTAAATGTATCGGATATTATGAGTTTATGTTATTCCGCAAATCAGTTTTAGCCTAATTGTTCTTGTTATTGAAATCGGCTAAAGTTGGCATTAAGAATCCTCCAAAGTTGGCTTGCCTAGCAAGTGAAATGTTAGGCGCCGTCATGGTCCCAAAGGTGGGAATTCCGGGTCGTGATATTCATATGATTTTGTTTCATACTTTGGAGATGAAGAAGAACCAGAGACCGTGAAACCTTTGCAAGATGAAACTCCACCTCCTTCACCAACTAATGTTGCATCTCCTTCTCCTTCTTCTCAATAAAGTTTAAATGAACACCCGTAAAAGACGAGGAGCTTTCAAGAGCTCTATTATGGCATAGAAAAAAATACTAATTTTGTTTTTTTCTTTGGTCTCTTTGCTGATAGTGAACCAATGAATTTTGATGAAGACAAACGATGGAGACAGACCATGGAGGAGGAGATCAGGTCAATAGAGAAGAAAAACACTTGGGAGTTAACAACTCTTTCCAAGGATCGTCGAGCAATTGAAGTGAAAGGGATACACATGGCAAAAAAGAATGCTCATGGAGATGTGAAGAGACACAAGGAAAGACTAATAGCTAAAGGCTACAAGCAAAGGCAATTTGTTGCCAAGAAGGAAGTAAAGCTCAAATATGTGAAGTCTCATGATGAAGCTGCGGATATTTTTACAAAGCCTCTCAAATTTGAAGATTTTCAGAGATTGAGATCAAGATTTGAATGAAGAAGAAAAATCAAAATTAAGGAAGAGAATTGTGGGATCCATCTAAATAAATAAAGGAAAACTAGTTGGAAACAAGTTACAGAAAGCAAGTTAGACGGTGTAACAATTTGCTTTGCAAATTATTGAATGAGCAAATCTAATTGGTTTGTTTTGGTGGCAACTTTTCATATAAAATGAATTGTTTCGTTTCAGTTTCAAGTACACCAAAATCGAGAGAAGCCAAAGAGAGTTAGAGAGTATGTAATCTGTGAGATAAATATTGAGTGTGTGCAATATTGTAATGAGGTGTTTAAAATAATGAATGTTTATTTCTTTTGAAGTTGTAGTAGTTTTTTGACACTATTAAGTTGTAATATTTTAGTTATAATATATTGCTCCGTTCGGGTATTGTATTTTATCCCGTTAAAATATTTAGTGTTGTTGTTACTCTCTTGAGTTATTGTTATTTACCGTGGATATTATTCCTATGTGGATATTATTGTTTTCCCAACATCGCCATCACCCACTCTATCTAAATGTCTTAACGTATTGCATGGAATCATCATTTTCACTTATATAAATTACGCATATTTTTAGCTAAACAGGCCGTGGATTTTTTCAATTAAACAGGATGACCCCATCCTCGACCCATTGAAAGTTTTACACCAACTAGGTCTCCATATCATCACAATTCCGTTGTTAAAGTAGAGAACCTCACCCATGAGAGAAGACGATCTGGTGGATGAACTCCTTAAATCTCCTTCATCATCGCTTGTAAATATGGCATCAAAGCAACGTCAACATCATTCACAACTTTTTCCATTGTGATATTATCAGTTTCTTCATGCACTTCTTTTGCATTTCCTGGTGTAATATATGTTCCGCCACCTCATTCCGTTAAGAATATATCGTTTAATGCATTTCATGGAATCATTATTTTCCCTTGTATAAATTTTGCAGATTTAGTTAAACAAGTAAAGATTTAAATCTCACAATATCAATTATTATTTTCGTCCACTTTTTATTTATAAGTATATTCTATAGTTATTCAAGATAATGAGGGAACTATTGTTTACTCATCCTTATATTTCATTGAAGTTTGAGTAAATTGTATTGACTTGGACAAAGAAAATCTAAACCAAAATGTACAAGGGTTACCAAATACCTTCTATTGTAAGTCACTAGTGCGAAATAAAATTAGTATGCCTTTAACCAAATAAATCTAGTAACAATATGATTATTAAATAAATTTTTGGCAATTAATGAACCTGACAACATATTAATTGATTGGCCTCCTTCAACATTTCATCCTATATAAACACCTAAAGGTAACTAAAGTCATATTAAGGTCTAAATTTCAGCAGATCTAGTTCGATGGATTCACCATTAAATAATATTTCGTAAGTGGTAAGAATGAAACAACACTTTTGTTAAAGATGTCACATGAGTGAAGAAGCCAGTTGTCACTTAGCTGGCAAGTAGTCTGTTAGGATTAGTAGTTAATTATATAATTAGAAGATAGTTAGAGTTAGTTAGACAACACTCTATATATATATATATATATATATATATATATATATATATATATATGTACAAGAGGTTAATCAATGCAACAGTGAAAAATCATTTTCTCATCTTCTCAGTTTTTCACTCTAAGCTTCGATCTCTCTCACCTTAATCTAGAAGCATCCATGGCAGATGTTTGACATGGTATCAGAGCATTGTGCGATTGCTATTCTCGCCTAATTCTTCTCTGAGTTCATATGAACGAAACTTCATCACCTTCGTCTTCATCTTCTCCAATCGATAACATCAAATCGACAATGGGGATGGAAAAAATTGACCATACTCATCCTCTATTTGTGCATCCCTTAGATACTCCAAGCTCTGTATTGATTCCAGTTCAACTCACTGGATGTGAAAATTATGTATGGTGGAGATCGATGAGAATTGCACTTCAAGACAAACAAAAATTAGGGTTCGTCAATGGTACATGTACTAAGGATCAGTTTAGGTCAAAGTTGCATGAAGACTGGGAGACTTGTAATGCGATTGTGCTCTCGTTGATTATGAATACAATATCTGCAGATCTGCTTAGTGGAATTGTATATGCTTCTAATGCTCACCTAGTATGGGAAGATCTAAAGGAGAGGTTTGATAAGTTGAATAAAATGAGGATTTTTCACTTGCATAGAGAAATTGATACAATTTCCCAAGGAACAGATTCAGTATCCATGTATTTTATGAAATTGAAAGAGCTCTGGGTTGAGTATGATGCAATGGTACCTTCAAAAAATTCGAAGGAATATGCAGATCATCTTCAGAGGCAGAGGCTATTACAGTTTCTAAGTGGACTGAATGATTCTTATTCTCAAGCTAGAAGGCATATTCTAATGAAATCAGTGGAACCTACTTTGAATCAGGTTTACGCTCTAATTGTTGAAGATTAAAGTCAAAGGAGTACTTCAGGAACTTCATCATACACTGGACTCAACTCAATAACTGAGGGAAATGACATTACAACATTATGGAGTTCAGCAGCAAAAGGAGGTTCACACCAGAAAAACAAAAGGAATTACAGTGTAATTTGTGAATATTGCAAGATGAAAGGACATAGAAAAGAGAATTGTTACCAGCTCATTGGCTATCCGGTAGATTTCAAAGGGAGACGGAAACAAGGAGCACCTACTGCCTATCAAGGAGCATCTATAGGTAACTAAGGAGTAGTTCCTTGTCACTCTCATCAAAGAGCAACATGCCACACAACATGGAGGATTCACAGCCCAAGCTAAAGGAAGCTATAATGCAAGGAAAATAGATATAACTGCAGCCTTTGGGAATATTTATGCAGGAACAACACATGGAACAACAACCATATGCAGTTGCAGGGGCAAGGAACTCATAATCCTGTGCAGTTTCAAGATGCACAGTCTCAGGGACAATCTCAAGGATCTGCAGGTGGTGTCATTGTTACATTCACTCTAGAACAGTATAGTATCCTACCGATGCACAGCAAAGAGAATGTTCAATAAAATCAACCAACATGGAAGGTACTATTTTCTCCTTCATAGCTAGTAAAACTGGACAGAAATGGATAGTAGACACAGGAGCAATAGATCATATGGTATTTACTCCTGAGATGTTATTTGATTTGAATGACTATGGTAAGCAAGGCTCATTAGTAGATTTACCTGATGGAAAATAGTTGCCTATTAACCATATAGGTAAATGCATATTGGATTAAGGGGACATCAATGGTGTGTTGTGTGTACCAGACTTCAAGTTTAACTTGTTGTCAGTGGCTAAGCTAACCAGAGAATTGCAGTGTTTCATATCTTTCTATCCTGATTTTTCCTGATGCAGGACCTTCACACTGTGAAGGTAAAGGAGATTGGTAGATTGTACAATGACCTGTAATATTGGCGAAACAACATAGAGAACAAGATACCACAATCATTGGTTGCTGCTGTGACTCAATCTGCAACATTGTGGCATAGAAGGTCGGGACATGTTCCTCACGAAATACTGCAACAAATGAACATCTGTAAGGAGGCTAAAGTAGATACTGACAAAACTTGTTCCATATGTCCTCTAGCTAAGAAAACTAGGTTTCCTTTTCCTCAAAGTGCTAGTAGAACTACTAAACTGTTTGAGCTAGTTCATGGTGATGTATGGGGTCCCTACACATGATGGTCATAGATTTTTTCTTACATTTGTAGATGACTGCAGTAAAATGGTTTGGGTGTTCTTGTTAAGGTTGAAAAGTGATGTTTCAGTTGTACTGAAAGATTTTCTATAATTAATAAAGACACGATTTGATAGTTCAATCAAGGTCTTCAAGAGTGATAATGGAACAGAGTCCTTTAATTCACATTGTACAGATTTGTTCAGTAGTGCAGCAATTGTGCATCAAAGTTCATGTGTCCATACTCCTCAACAGAATGGAGTTGTTGAACGAAAGCATAGACAACTTCTTGAGGTGGCAAGAGACATCAGGTTCCAAGGTTGTATTCGCCTCACTTTTTGGGGATTATGTGTTTAGAATATTGCTTATCTGACTAACAGGATTCCATCTACTGCCCTGGGAGGAATATCACCATATGAGGCATTCTATGGGAGGAGTCCTAATCTCCAACACCTAAGGGTGCTGGGGTGCTTATGTTATGCCACAAATGCGGGTGCCAGAGGTGACAAATTTGGAGCAAGAGCAATCACAGCAGTACATATGGGATACTCTACCACTCAGAAAGTCATAGGTTGTATCATTTGGCCAATAAGTTGTTCTTTGTCAGCAGAGATATTTCATTTAGAGAAGACACATTTCCCTTCAAGTCCTCCTGCTACCAGTCTAGACCACCTGAACTTGTTAAGTCTTGGGATGATTATCATGATCCTTTTTTTATTGACACTAATACTGATATAGCTTCATTGGATCCTGCATATACAACAGAGCCAGTATCTGTCCCCTCTAGTCCATCTATTTCTCTATCTTTGCATTTAGGGGAGTCTGCAGCTGGTGTCTCTAAGAATGATATAGCTCTATTAGTCCCAGCTGTTGCTAATGATTCTCCCATTATTGATGAGGCTCCTCATGGTAATATACCAAACGTGACTATTCCTCTAGGTCCTAGTGAGCTTACAAGAACAAGGAAGTCTTGCAGAACCTCTAAGCCCCCTAGTTGGCTTAGTGATTATGTCCATAAGGTGTCCAAGACTTTATCACATGTTGTGGTGGGTACAACTTACCCTTTGTCAACATACATGCCATATGCTCCACTTTCAGAACCTTATTATAAGTTTATTTGCAACATCGAATGTGTGAGGGAACCTAATTCATATGAGGAGGCTCTTCATGATCCATAATAGATAGCAGATATGCAGCAAGAATTACAAGTCCTTGAAGACAATTATAATTGGCAGCTAGTAGATTTACCACCTGACAAGAAGGCCATCAGTTGTAAATGGGTATTCAAAATTAAATACAATGCTAAAGGAGATGTGGATAGATACAAAGCTCGGATGGTAGGCAAGGGGTATACTCAACAAGAGGCGTTGGATTACAAGGAGACCTTTTCACCTGTGGTTAAGATGGTCACTGTAAGGACTGTCCTATCTTTAGGTGCAATGCATGGTTGGAAGCTACATCAAATGGATGTATTCAATTCATTTCTCCAACGTGATCTTGTGGAGGATGTTTACATGATTCCCCCTCCTGGTATTCCAGGACAGGGGGAGTGTAAGAGAGTATGCAAGCTACAGAAATCACTGTATGGCTTGAAACAAGCCTCTCGGCAGTGGAATCTTAAACTTTGTGAAGCACTTCTCTCCTCAGGCTTTGTTCAAAGCCATCATGATTATTCCTTTTTCACTCAACGATCAGGGGATGAACTAGTGCTTATCTTGGTTTATGTGGATGACCTCCTCATTATTGGTTCTTTTTCCACTCTCATTCATGCAGCAAAGCTCATGCTTAATCAACATTTCAAGATCAAGGATCTGGGGAAGATGAGGTACTTCCTTGGTCTTGAAATTGCAAGGAATTCAGATGGAATACTAGTATGTCAAAGTAAGTTTGCACTAGACCTTATTGCAGACTTAGGATTTGTTAGTTATAAGCCTGTTGGTACACCCATGGAGGTCAATCAAAGGTTTACCGGTGTAGAATTTGATCACAGCTTTAATGTTGAGGACATTGTTGATGAGTTGTTGTCTGATCCCAATGGGTATCAGAAACTGGTAGGGAAACTACTCTATCTAACAATGACTCAGCCAGATATAAGCTACATAGTGCAGAACTTGAGCCAGTTTATGCATAGACCAAAAAGAGCACACATGGAAGGCTCTCTAAGAGTGGTGAATTACTTGAAGAATGCACCTAGTTTGGGAATCTTGTTATCTTCTAAGCCTTCCTCACAGCTCTCAGTTTATTGTGATGCATATTGGGTCACTTGTCACATGACAAGAAGGTCAGTTAGTGGATTCATAGTCAAGCTGGAAGATTCCTTAATCTCTTGGAAATAAAAGAAGCAAAATACAGTGTCAAGAAGTTCAGCAGAGGTGGAGTACAGAAGTATGGCCAATGCAATTGCTGAAATAGCTTGGCTCATTGGACTGTGTAAGGAATTGAAGGTGAAGTTGGAGTTGCCTGTTAAACTATATTGTGATAGCAAGCTAAGGCAGCACTGTAAATTGCTGCTAATCCTATCTATCATGAATGAACGAAGCACATAGAAATCGATTGTCACTTCATCAAGGAGAAGATACAAGAAGGGCTTATACAAACAGAACATCCGCCCACAAATATGCAACTGGCAGATATTTTGAGTAAAGGTTTAGGAAATGTGCAACATGACTTCTTATTATCCAAGCTGAAAATGTTCAATCTATTCACATTACACAGCTTGAGGGAGAGTTTTAAAGGTGTCACATGAGTGAAGAAGCCAGTTGTCACTTAGCTGGCAAGTAGTCTGTTAGGATTAGTTGATAATTATGTAATTTAAAGGTAGTTAGAGTTACTTAGACAATACTGTATATGTATGTATACAGGCGATTAATCAATGCAACAGTGAAAAATTATTTTCTCATCTTCTCTATTCCTCTCTCTAAGCTCTGGTCTCTCTCAGCTCAATCTAGAAGCATTCATGGCATATGTTTGACAATTTTCGTTTTTTCTCAAAATCATAGTACCAAAAAAGATGAAGTTAAAGTGATTCATATTCTTACTTATTTGAAAAATTACATCGCATATAACTTCTTTAAAATTTATTTAAAAGAATTACAATTACTCTTACAAATTTACGAAAATATTTTTTTCAACATATTAACTTTTTAATTAAATTATATACAACTTTTCATATTCCTAATATATCTCTATTAATATTCTCTCTCACGTACATATCAAGCCTTTTTTCTCAAGCTTCTTCCTTCCTTGGTAAATGCTTACCCATACGGACTAATGAACAAATGACACAGCCTAATATAATTATATTGTATTTAACCGTATTCAACTATCATATAATCTTAAATAATAATATAAACAACGATTAATAATCTGGCTATTCTCTGTTTTCTTCACATCAAGAAGATGGGCGACTTTCTATGCCACGACCCACAAGCATTGAACAACATCCAAGCCATGTAACTATAATTAGAATACAAACTTCTTATAATCTTAAATAATAAACTTCCCTTTGTATACCCTCAGACAACACATACTCATATGAAAAATTATTGTAATTTTTATCTTTCATTGCATAGTTACATCGTTACGCATCATAAAAAGAATTTGCGTACAAAATGGGCTTGGCCCGTGAGGCCAAGCCGACTATTTGGGTAGGGTTGGGTTAGGATTTTTGGAGCCCATTTTAAGTGAGGCTTATATGCCCGCACAAGTCAACCCGCTGACTCTTGGGGCTTGACCGAGGTTGGGCCTGGACCTTTCCTTGGGAGAAAATTTAATTCAAATTTAAATATTTAAGATTTTAAAAAAGTAAAAATAAAAAAAACCATTAACTATAATCCCCATTCACCGGTCCTAAATAGTTCATTTACCCTTCCATATTAATTATAATTTAGATTTTTGATATGCATGTAATATGACAAAATTAATTTTTCTTTTGCTTAATTAATAACGAACTTGAAAAGTTTTAAGTGACCAATAATAATCTTTTTTAAAAAGAAATTATTACTTTGAGTGGCCAATGATTACTTTGGATTACTTTAATACATTATTAATATTTAAATTGCTCTTTAGGATAGAAAAAGATCAATTTTTAATACACACAAAAAAAAATTTGACCACTAGCAAATTTTACGAATTTTAAAATTTTTATGGATTATAATGATGAAATCAGCAAATGATGTTAAACCTAAATTAAAAAATCTCAGCATATAAGCTTATCAAAATAATCTTGAATCTGAGGAAATTGAAAGAAAAGTATTAAGAAAATATTCATGTAACTTTAAAAAGAAGAGCTAGAGAATTTGCATTTCAATTACAAGATTCCTGGTTAAATATCAAGGAGAAATTCAAAAATAGCAAGATTTACAAGTGGTCTTTCAAAAATAGTCATAGTTTCAAAAGTAATCGAAATTTAGCCACTTTTCATGAAAAGATAAATCTGAACGAAATCACTGTTCAAAATCCGGAAAATACTCCAACATATTATACTGGAACTCCTGGAGTTCCAGCATAACTATACTGGATTTCCAGCATAATATACTGGAGTTCTAGTAAAATATATCGGTCCAGCATAATATGCTGGAAGTTCATACACAGGTTCTCCAATCTCCAATATATTATGCTGGCACTTTTTGCATGTTGGAGTTGTAGCATAATATGCTGGAAGTTCATACACATGTGCAGTGATCTCCAGTATATTATGCTGGAACTTTCCGTGTTGCAGCAAAATCGTGACTATTTTTCAATGACTTTGCAAACGCTGTCTATTTTTGAATGGTCAGTCCGAAAATTCACTAGCCGTGCTATTTTTACCAAATATCAAATTTCTTGCACACTCTAAGCAAACATAAGTTGTTTACCTGATTAAGCGACTATGTCACGAAAAAATATTTAAAGATTTGAAGAAATTTTTTTCTAAAAAAAATTAAAGGTCCGGTCTGCCCTAGCTCGTTGTTCTGCTTAATTCCCGGTTTATTGCTTTCTTGTTTCTCTCCTCTGCTAGCTCCCTCGCAGTGCTGGTCATTTTGAGACCCATTCAGATGGCAGGCGGGCCAGCATAGCCTACCAAACTTAAAAGCTTACAAGGCTTTGGCTGGCCCGTCTTAACAGCTCTACCGATGGATTTTGGGTTCTGTTGGGTCGGGACAATTTTTTAATTGGGCCAGGTATTCATTAAATTAAAAAATAGATTAAAATGTGGGATGTGCTGATGTGGCAAATTAAACCAATAAAAAGATATTTCAGTACATCGTAAGGGTTAACGCCATTGTTACTTTTTGTTACTGTGGTGATATATATTCTTTTTTCTTTGTTTATTCTTCTTAAAAAAAATTATTTTTAGAGACGCTCCAAACCAGCCGTGCTTCTCCGCACCAATTCATAAATATTGACATATGCTCTTATTTAATGTTAGAAATATTTTCTTCATTGTTTAATCAATGAATGAACGCAATAAATTGGAAAATCAAAAGAAATATCAAGGTAAATTACGTCACTATTGCAAACGATGAGAAACAAGTAGGGTTGATGAAAAGCTTTCCTTCCTTTTGAATCTTATTCATACATATTATTATTTTAAATATTGACATCAAAAAAATATAAAAAGTCACGTAGGAAAAACTGAATCTGCGAAAAAAAAAATTTAACTCTACACGAATGGTGTATAGTCTAACTTAATATTCCTACATTCCTGTAGAACGTTTATGTATTGTATAATACTAATTTTAAGAAAGGTGACGTGACAAAACTCCTAGATATTTAGCTAAACACAAATAATATAATTAATTATTTTCCCCAATTTATCTTTAGTATTTCAGTTAGTTTTCTAATACAGTTATAATCTTTTATCACTATTATATATGGAAGTTCCATTACTATCTTTTGACTTGAAAAAACAAAATTCAAACAAATAGTCCCTTGATTTTTCTTTTATAGAAAGATAATAATCAAATAAGTTGACCGTATATATTTTATGGTAAGATGTTAAAACAAAATGCTGTGTACCTATGATTTATCAAAAGATTCTAATGTAATATTTAACTAAAACTTTTTTAAATATGATTACTAAATAGGTTTATGGTAAGTCATTGAATTTGACTGGATTTTCGTTGGTGGCCTCCTTCCAATTCCCAGCCTATTTAAACTCAGTAAACTTTTCATTTTAAAACATAAAAAATTCCATCTCTCTCTCCCTCTGTCTCTTGTCCAAAACCTTTCGTTTCCCTTTACTCTCATGGATTTAGCTGTGATGACAAAGGATTCCAACTGGTGGGTGTTTACACTACCAGCATTTCTTGGTTCGAAAACTCTTCTTGACGAATATGTTATCATTTCCATTGTTTTAGCCTTTCTTTCAATCACTCTAATCACCTGGGCTTGTTCCCCCGGGGGTGTAGCTTGGAAAAATGGTCGTAACTTTTGAAATGGATACTGTAACAGCCAGTGACAGCTGTGTGCATCACAGCTTAGTGGGTGATGAAGGTGTAGGTTGACAGTAGTGCACGTTAGCAACAGTCAGTTAGTTAGTTAGTTAAGTAGGATTAGTAGTTAAGTGTTAAATTAATTAGCTGAAAATGTGAGGTATATATAGATTAGCATTGTAATAGTTGTATAGGCTTGCTAATGCAGTTGACTGCATTCCCTCTCAGAACCGACCCATTTCTCTTCTTTTTCTTCTTCTTCTTCTGCGATATTTCCTAAGAACTAAAATATCGCGCAACAATGGCGTGATTCATCATGGTATCAGAGCTTGAGTAGATCGACTGGAGCTCAATTCGATTCTCCTTTGTGAAGTTGGAGAGATAAGTTTTCTGTTCTGAGTTGAAGGAAGTTTTTTTTAGAAGCTTTGCAGCTCAACAATGGCGACACTAGATATTGACAATCCCAGGCATCCTCTGTTTTTACAATCGTCAGATAGTCCTAGTAATGTGATCATTTCGATCCAGCTGAAAGGAACTGAGAATTATTCTGTTTGGATCAAAGCGATGATGATTGCACTGCGAGCAAAGCGGAAACTAGGTTTCATTGACGGAACTCTTACAAAATGTTAATTCACTGAGGATTTGGGAGAGGACTGGGAGCGAGTTAATGCGACAGTTCTAACCTGGATAATGAATATTGTTTCGCCAAATTTGCTTACTGGCATTGTTTATGCTGATAATGCTCATGAAGTTTGGGTAGATTTGGAGGATCGCTTCAACAAAGTTAACGGATCTAGAGTCTACAATCTTCAACGAGAAATAACCACAATTTCTCAAGGTACTTCAAGTATTTCTGTTTATCATTCTAGATTGAAATCTCTGTGGGATGAGTATGGATCCTTAATTCCATCCTTACCTGTTACTGTTGGAACAAAGGATTTTATAGAACACCTAGATCAACAAAAACTATTTCAATTCCTAATGGGACTAAATGAGTCATATGGTGCCATTAGAAGTCAGATCTTATTGCAATCCCCATCACCTTCAGTTAGTCGTGCATTTGCAATGTTGATCAATGAAGAAAATCAGAGAAAAGTATGTTTTTCTAATTCACAAGTCAATTTATGGAAATGATGTGAGTGATTCCACGGCATTCATAAGTACTAGGGACAATCCAGCAAAATTTAAGAGGTTTGGTAATCTGTACTGTGAATATTGTCATCAGAAGGGTCACACCAAGGATACTTGTTACAAACTCCATGGATATCCATCTTGTTTTAAAGGAAAAAGAAATCAACAATACAGACAGGTAAATGCAGTGGTAAAGGATGATAATCATGAACAGGAGAACGTTAAGCACAGGGCTAAGGCTGAAGGACATCAAGGAATGGCTAATCTCTCAAATTTCTTCACTGAGGAGCAGTATGGCCAGATAATGAGGTTACTGAACAAGGAGAATTCAGAAGACTGCAAGGCTAACATGGCAGGTAAAGATGTTTCACAATCTTTTGAAAATTGCCATGATCCTTGGATTATAGATATTGGAGCAACTAATCATATGACTTCAAATCACAATATGCTGCATAATGTGATTAATTTGCCTAAACAGAAGAGAGGTAATGTACATCTTCCAAATGGTAAGTCTGTTCCAGTTACATATCAAGGTAGTTACAATCTTACAGAAGATGATACAATCCATGATGTGCTATGTGTGCCTGAGTTTAAGTATAACTTGTTGTCAGTTTCAAAGTTAACAAGGGAACTACAATGCTCAGTGAACTTTTTTCCAACTTTCTGTGTATTCCAGGACCTGTACACTGGGAGGGTGAAGGGGATTGGTAAAGAGAAGGATGACCTTTATCTCTTGATCCCAAGGAAAATAGACAGAAATAAGGAAGAACAGAGAGTTAGAAGTTGCCTTGCTGCAGAGACAAAGACTGATATACACACATGGCACAGAAGACTTGGACATATACCTGCACTGGTTATGAAGAAACTAGACTTCTTGAAGAATAAAGAGATATCAAGTTGTAGTTTTGAAAAATGTACTGTTTGTCCATTAGCTAGACAAACAAGACAGCCTTTCACTCTCAGTAATAATAGGGCAGCAGAAATTTTCCAACCGGTACATGTGGACATTTGGGGACCATATAGAGTTCCTACATATAATGGAAATAAATATTTTCTAACACTTGTGGATGATCATGCAAAGATGATTTGGGTTTTTTTGATGAAATTGAAAAGTGATACAATTGTCTTGTTGAAATCCTTCTTCAAATTAGTGCATAAACAGTTTGGGAAACACATTAAAAGGCNTGATACAATTGTCTTATTGAAATCCTTCTTCAAATTGGTGCATGTACAGTTTGGGAAACACATTAAAAGGTTAAGATCTGATAATGGTGCAGAATTCTTTAGCACAGAATGTAAAGAGTTCCTAGCTAATTGTGGGGTTGTTCATCAAAGTAGTTGTCCACACTCCACAACAAAATGGATTGGTGGAAAGGAGACATAGGAATATATTAGAAGTTGCAAGGGCCCTAAGGTTTCAAGGGAGTATTCCATTGCATTTTTGGGGAGACTGTGTACTTACAGCAGTCTATCTCATAAACAGAATGCCATCCTCAGTCCTAGGAGGAAAATCTCCATATGAAGTCTTCCATAAAGCCAAACCAAGTCTGTTACATTTAAGAACAATAGGTTGTTTATGTTATGCTACAGTTACAGAAAAGGTTGATAAGTTTTCACCCAGGGAAATAGCAGCAGTTCTTATGGGATATTCTACAACACAAAAGGGTTATAGGCTTTATGACATCAAAGGGAAGAAGTTTTTTGTAAATAGGGATGGACCTTCAAAGAAGACTATTTTCCTTTTCAATCCATGAAGGAAGCCAAAGAATCTCCAATGTTCCTAGAGTTACAGGATGATCCAATAGTTCATCAAGTTACACCAACTCAAGGGGAGATTCAGCATACTGAGGGATTGCTTAATGACTTCAATACACATGTAACAATGCCTAATGAACCACAAGTTGATCCAGTCAATGAAAGTGAGGAAATTGGAATTTCTGATCAGCCATCTGCAATTCAACAATCTATTGGAGAGCCTGAATTACAGCTCAGGAGATCTGCAAGGGGTTTTCGACCTCCAACATGGTTGAAGGATTACATTTGCCCAGGATCCAACAGTTCTTCTTCACACTGTGTATATCCATTAGCAAACTACTTGAACTATAGCTCTATTTCACAGGGATATAAGTCATTCCTAGCTGCTATATCAGAAGAAGAACCTTCATATTATATGGAGGCTGTTAAGGATCCTCGATGGGTTGAAGCTATGAATTCTGAAATTGATGCACTTGTTCAAAATCATACCTGGGAGGTAGTTGACATACCTAAAGGGAAAGACCCTATTGGATGTAGATGGGTATACAAAATAAAGTACAAATCAAATGGTGAGGTTGAAAGATACAAAGCCAGATTAGTTGCTAAGGGGTATAGTCAACAAGAAGGCTTAGATTATCAAGAAACTTTTTCTCCAGTTGTCAAAATGGTCACAGTAAGGGCAGTCATTGCATTAGCTGCTGTTCATTAATGGAATCTTTACCAGATGGACGTTTATAATGCTTTTCCCAAGGTGATTTAGAAGAGGAGGTTTATATGCAACTGCCACCTGGTTTTGGTAGTCAAGGGGGGAACAAGGGTTGTAGACTATTCAAATCCCTTTATGGACTCAAGCAAGCATCAAGATAGTGGAATTTGAAGCTCACAGAGGCTCTTTCGCAAGCAGGGTTTTCTCAAAGCAAACATGATCACTCCCTCTTCATCTTGAAGAAGAATAGCAAGCTGGTGATTATTCTTGTCTACGTTGATGATCTGCTGATCACAGGTGATGATGAAACTCTAATACGAGAAGCAAAAACTACACTGCACAAAGCCTTCAAAATCAAAGACTTAGGGTCTTTGAAATACTTCCTGGGAATAGAAGTAAGCAGGTCTCAGAAGGGGATATTGTTATGCCAAAGAAAATATGCAGTTGAACTAATAGCAGAACTGGGACTAACAGGTTCTAAGCCAGCTGTGACACCAATGGAACAGAACAGGAAATTGACAACTGTAGAGTATGATACACACTGTAATCTGAATGATGATCCACAACTTACAGATGTGAAGGGATATCAAAGGCTTGTAGGGAAGCTTCTTTATCTAACCTTGACAAGGCCTGACATTGCCTATACAATACAGACTTTAAGCCAATTCATGCAAGCACCTAAAAAATCTCATTTAGAAGCAGCACACAGATTGGTGAGATATATTAAGAATGAGCCAGGGCTAGGCATTCTAATGAGAGCAGAAGGTGACATGACCTTGAAGGCTTATAGTGATGCAGATTGGGCTAGCTGTCCTAACTCAAGGAAGTCTGTCACAGGGTATTTGGTGAAATTTGGAGACTCCCTGATATCATGGAAGTCTAAGAAGCAAAATACAGTTGCAAGAAGTTCAGCAGAGTCGGAATATAGAAGTATGGCACTGACAGTCTCTGAATTGATTTGGCTGCTAGGTGTTTTCAAAGAGTTGGGAGTTGCAGTAGTTACTCCTATCCATCTTTTCACAGACAGCAAGTCAGCAATGCAAATAGCCAACAATCCAGTATTCCATTAGCGCACAAAATATATAGAGATAGATTGTCATTTTATAAGGGAGAAGGTGCAAGAAGTATTAGTAAATCCCATTTATGTTCCAACAGAGGATCAAGAAGCAGACATACTAACAAAAGGACTTGGCAACGTGCAACATTATCATCTACTAGCCAAGCTAGGTGTTTTGAATGTGTTTACACCACCTAGCTTGAAGGGGGGTGTTGAAATGGACACTGTAACAGCCAGTGACAGCTGTGTGCATCACAACTTAGTGGGTGATGAAGGTGTAAGTTGACAGTAGTGCACGTTAGCAACAGTCAGTCAGTTAGTTAGTTAAGTAGGATTAGTAGTTAAATGTTAAGTTAATTAGCTAAAAATGTGTAGTATATATAGATTAGCATTGTAATAGTTGTATAGGCTTGCTAATGCAGTTGAGTGCATTCCCTCTCAGAACCGACCCATTTCTCGTCTTCTTCTTTTTCTGCGATATTTCCTAAGAACTAAAATATCGCGCAACAATGGCGTGATTCATCAGTAACCGTAGTGGAAAAATCCTTACTCCTGGACCCCGTGGTTTTCCAATTATCTGTAGCTTTTTCACTCTAAGCCCCGGCTTGGCTCATCGTTCTTTAGCCTCCACGGCTTGGACTCAAAAAGCTAAACAGCTTATGGATTTTAGCCTCGGTTCAACCCCTGTAGTTGTGTCCTCCGATCCTCAAATAGCTAAAGAGATTTTAACTTCTCCTCATTTCGCTGATCGTCTCATCAAACAATCCGCTAAGAGCCTTATGTTTAGCCGAGCCATTGGATTTTCTCCTAATGGAACTTACTGGCGTCTCTTGCGCCGTATCGCTTCTTCGCATCTCTTTGCGCCGAAGCGAATTACGGCGCATGAAACGGGCCGTCAACTTGAATGCTCACTTATGATAAGTGACATAGTAAATGAGCAGTTGGAAAATGGAACAATTTCTTTGAGGAAACATTTGCAGTTGGCTGCTTTGAATAATATAATGGGAAGTGTTTTTGGAAAACTCTACAATAAAAATGGCAAAGAGCTAAAGGAGTTGCAAGATATGGTGAAAGAAGGATTTGAATTACTGGGTGCTTTTAATTGGTCTGATTATCTACCGTGGCTTAGCTTTTTCTATGACCCTTCGGGTATTGTCCAACGTTGTGAAGCTCTTGTGCCACGTGTACAAAAGCTTGTCAAAGGCATTATTGAGGAACACAGGTGCAGTTCCATATCCAAAATGGTGTCTGTAGTAAATAAAATAATATAACAAACTAGTAAGATTAGTTAGTTATTTCCATAAGTTAGTTATTAGTTGGTTAATTAGTTATAGTATTGGTTAGCGAGTAATAGTTAGTTAATTGGCTATCTAATTCATTATTGATTGTGTATAAGTAGATCAATACCTTTGTATCAAGCACACACAAGAAAAAGAAAAGAAATACACATAATTCACTACTTTCTCTCTCTATTTCTAACTCTCTCTTCAACCGTCTGCTTGATCATCTTTTTCCTCATCATCTTCTTCTTCACCATTGATGAACCTTCTATACTTCTTCATGTTCATGATCTAATTGTGCTAGTACAAGTTTAATTACATGGTATCAGAGCTTGGAGCTACACTAAGTGCTCAGAAACGATCCAGAAACAATTCTTGTTCTGTGAATTTCTTGACAGTGTGCAAAAATGGCTAATAACAATGGAGTGATAAATGATGGCACTCAGACAGTACATGCAGCAGCTTCTTCACTCAGAATGACTGGAAATCAAAACCAAGGAATTGATTACAACCACCCCTTGTTTCTGTCACCATCGGATGTAAGTGGAATTCAGATTATATCATTTCAATTAACTGGAATTGAGAATTATTCCATGTGGTATAGATCTATGAAAGTAGCCTTGCTGGGTAGAAACAAATTGGGGTTGGTTGATGGGTCTTGGTCGAAAGAAAAGTTTCCAGAGTATAATTGGACTCATTGGGAGAGAGTTAATGCAATTGTGTTATCTTGGATCTTGAACTCTGTTTCAAGTGGTCTGTTAGGGGGTATAATGTATGCATCGAGTGCCCAGGCAGTATGGAATGATCTTCATGAAAGATTTAATAAAGTAGATGGTTCGAGGTCATTCAATCTACATAAAGAAATTGCTACTCTAAGTCAAGGGACAGCTTCAGTTTCTGTATATTTCTCGAAGCTCAAAGATTTATGGGAAGAGTTTGAAGCTCTAGTTCCTGCTCCTAGCTGTGAATGTTCAAGATCAAGAGAGTTTATGGTGCATATGCAGAAGTTAAAACTATTTCAATTCTTGATGGGATTGAATGAATTGTATAGTCAAGAAAGAAGTCAAATTTTGATGATGAGTCCAACTCCTTCTGTGAATCAAGCCTATGGACTGATCATCAGTGAAGAAGGGCAAAGGGCTGTGGCTGCAACTACAGGAATACTTGGTGCTACTCCAGCAATAGCAGCCAGTCAGTATGATATAGTTATGTATACTAGAAGTGGCTTTGGAGGAAATCAAAGGTTTAGGAAGAATTATAATATGCAGTGTGAGTTTTGCAAAATGAGAGGACATAGCAAAGAAAACTGCTATAAAATTATGGGCTATCCTACTGAGTTCAAGAACTGAAAGAAGGGTGGAGTGACTGGAAACAATGCAGCTTATAATGTGATAGCTGAGAACAACAATCAAGTCAGAAATACTGATCAAACAAGGCAATATCAAAATACAGGAAATTATGTCACTCAAGGTTCAAAACAGGATACTGCTCAACTGAAACTACAAGGAATGCCTCCTATAACAGCCTGCATTTTTCCTAAGGAACAGTATGAACAAATACTCCAAATTCTGAATAATAGCAACAAAGTGAATGAAACTTGTGACTCTACAGTTAATGCAGCAGGTATTAGCCTTGCTTGCTTAGTTTCTACCAGCTCTCAAGAATGGATAATTGATACGGGTGCCATAAATCATATGGTGGCTGATATAAACCTTATGAATAAGATGTCTGTTAAGCAAACAGACTATCCAAAGAAGGTGTTTCTGCCTAATGGAGATGTGACTCATGTGGCACATACTGGTTCAAGCAATATTACTAATAGCATTACAGTCTCTAATGTGTTTCATATTCCGCAATTTAAGTACAATTTGTTATCTGTCTCTAAAGTCACTAAAGAGTTAATGTGCTTAGTTGCATTTTTTCCTGATTTTTGTCTCTTTCAGGATCTCTTCAGTGGGCACGTGAGAGCGATTGGTAGAGAGGACAGTGGACTATACATACTTACAGGGAGTACACATACAACACAGTCAAGAGCAGGAAGTCTGTGTGCAAATGAATCTCCAACAATAATTGAAGTCAAGTCTGAGAAGGATATAGAGCTTTGGCATAAGAGATGTGGTCATATATCAGCCACAATACTAAAAAGGATTATGTCTGCTATAAAGACTGAAACAATAGTAGAAAAGTTAGGAGAGTGCACTGTATGTCCTTGTGTAAAACAAACAAGATTGCCATTTCCTATTAGCCATACTAAGTCTAATAACTGTTTTGAATTGATTCATCTTGATCTATGGGGTCCTTATAAGATACCTACATTTGATGAAAACAAATATTTTCTAACAATTATGGATGATTACTCTAGATACACTTGGATATTTCTGCTAAAGTTAAAGTCAGATGTGAGCATTATTTTACAGAAATTTGTAGTACTAATCAAAAATCAGTTTGAAAAGGATATCAAAGTAGTTAGATCAGATAATGGTACAGAGTTTGTGAACTCAACATGTGATAGTTTATTCAACAGTTGTGGAATCGTTCACCAAAAGTCGTGTGCATATACTCCTCAGCAGAATGGAGTGGCTGAGAGAAAGCACAGACACATTCTAGAGATCACAAGAGCAGTGAGGTTTCAAGCTAACATACCTATCAAATTCTGGGGACAATGTGTACTAAGTGCTGTATATCTGATTAACAGGATCCCAAGTACTGTCATAGAGAATAAAACTCCATATGAAAGGTTGTTTGGTAAGAAACCAAACTTAAACCATTTGAGAGTATTGGGATGTTTAGCCTATGTCAAGGTAATACAGGAGCATGACAAAATGCAACCTAGAGCAAGACCAACTATACATATGGGCTATGGTGAAAACCAAAAGGGTTATCTACTATATGATCCAGAGAATAAGAGTTTTCTAATAAGTAGAGAAGTCAACTTCAGAGAAGACACATTCCCATTTAAGCAAAGTTCTGAGCAGTCAGTGGCTACAAGGTTGTTTGCTTATGATGACAGTCTACAACAACTGGCATATGATACATCATACAACAATCAAGAATTGACTGATTTAGAGGAATACCATAACATTGCAACATTTGACTCAAATGAACATATAACTAGAAACAACTCAGATATACAAGAAAGTCATGAACAGACAAATCATCAACAACAAACAACAGAAAGTCAACAAACAGGTATGGTTCCTATCACTCATTCTATTTCTAATAACTCTAACAATATGATAGAAGTTTCCAGCAGTTCTACAAGACAGACAAAGACTAGAAGGTCACAAAGAGAAAAAAGACCTCCAATCTGGCTTCAAGAATTTGTATCACTTAATGAACATCAAGATACTCCATATGCTTTAAAAAAATATATCAGCTACGAGAATATCTCTCCAAAGTATCAAGCATTTACAGCTGCTATATCTACAGTCATAGAGCCTAAATCATATGCAGAGGCCATTAAAGATCCAAGATGGATAGAAGCAATGCAAGCTGAAATTAAGGCATTGGAAGATAACCATACCTGGGAAATTGTAACTATACCAGAGGGAAAACATACAATAGGATGCAAATGGATATATAAGGTAAAATATAAAGCTACAGGAGAAATTGAGAGATTCAAAGCAAGGTTAGTAGCAAAAGGATTCAGTCAACAAGAAGGCATTGATTATCAAGAAACATTCAGTCCAGTTGTAAAGATGAAGACAGTAAGAACTGTGTTGGCTATTGCAGCTCAAAAACAGTGGTGTATACATCAAATGGATGTGTACAATGCATTTCTTCAAGGAGATTTACATGATGAAATTTATATGCAAATACCACAGGGATTTAATAGTCGGGGGGAGAAATCAGTGTGCCGACTAGTGAAATCCCTGCATGGCTTAAAGCAAGCTCCGAGACAATGGAATGCAAAACTAACTGAAGCTCTAATTAGTCATTCTTTTCAACAGAGCAAGTTTGATCATTCACTATTTTTCAAGAAAAGCACTGAGGGCATGACTATAGTATTAGTATATGTAGATGACATGCTTATTACAGGAGACAGTCTCAAGTTGATACAACAGACAAAAACATATTTACAAAGTGCCTTCAAAATGAAGGATTTAGGGGAGCTGAAAGCTAATTCATTGCACCATATTCCTGCTACTAGTTTGGCTGCTATTCCTGCTACACCATATTCCCATTTAATTTAAGAATATATAAACTAAACATGCCCATTGATTATGGTTAAATAAAATGATAATGTAATCAACAAGAAGCAACATTGTGTATTATTTTTACAGAATGTAATGGGAGGTATGGCAATGCAACGTAATAGATATTAGGAGCCTTGACTATTCTTACCAAAATAAGTGGTAACAAAATATGGTCGTACATCATTTAGCATTTCGCACCGGCTCTTGGGATTGGTCGGCTGCCCGACTCATACTCGTAATTAAAACATATCTTTATATAAGAAATTACTTCGTTTTTAGCACTTTTTCGTCTGTGCTTCTTTGTAAATATGCATTATAAGTGGCACTCAAAAGCTAAGTAGTAATGAATATCCTTCAATAATCACTTAGTTTAGCATATCATTTCCATATTGAATCATGGAAATGGCCTCTGTGCAGTCTCGTTATATTTACAAAAGTATAAGAATTTGTTGTAGTGCTAAGGCTGGTCTGGATTTGTGTATTTTAAATCGAAAGTTCAGCCAATTTGTTAAATGTGATATTAAGACTTTTGCCAGCATCATTGTTCATGAGACTAACTTGATTTTTCATTTAAAGTTAATCCAATCAAGCAAACAACCTTAATATCACATGCTTGAAGATATTTTTAATTATTAACAGATAAAAGAAGTCCTAGTATATTAGTAATTTTTAATAATTAATCTACGGTCTTTTCTGAAATATACAAGAAGAAAGAGAACTCGCTACCTCCCTGAAAAACTCTTTGTAAAGATTTCCGGAAAATGTGATATCTTCTAATAATATTGCAACAATCTTTTGTAATTTATGTGGGATATAACCACGATTTTGAAAAATTTTGTATTTCTTGGTTCTTGACTTATTTTCTGTCAATTCAATATACCACGATAAATAAAAATTGTTTACTGTAATCGAACCTGATATATACGGAGTTAAAGATAGTTTCATATTTATAATTATTTATGAACGACCTAATTTATGTACATTGATAGTCTAAATAATTTTTTTAGCAGTAATGTATTTTAATCTTTTGTAGAAAATAGCTTATTTTATTTTTTAGATTACTAATTTTGCTTGTTATAAATAGCTATCCCATATTCTGGTATATAAAAATTCATTTAAGAGTTGAGAAATTAAACCATATCGATTTTTCTTTTGTCAAGGAAGATAGTATATATATTAGTTAACTTATTTCATTGTCTGTTACGGTAGTGATTTGTGGTGAGATATTCACATCGACAAAAAGAGAGTAGTGTATTGCTACATTAGAAATCACAACCCCTTGTCTTCCTTTCAAAAAAAAGTTCCTAAGGTGTCTGCCCATAGTGTTTCATTGACAAACACCAGAGGAATTACCAAAAAATTTATTCTGGTTTTTGTGTGCCTCTCTGCTTCCTTTACTAGCTTGTCCGCAACTCTATTGGTCTATCTTTAGATATGACTTGCTTGTGGATTTCTCAGTACTATTAGGAGTGGCATGCATTCACATATCACAGAATCATAAATCATATTGTCTTTTTTACTACAATGTATTACCTCAGTTGCGTCTATGTTAACCTCCAAGGGTAGGAGGTTGTTTGAGATTGCCATTATTAATACCCGCATAAAAGCTGTTAGTTCAAAATGGAGAGTGTTGGAACCCCATTACCCAGTTCCCATTATTGTTCCTAATTACTCCTCTTAATCCTCCTGGGGCCTGGGCAGTAGGGGTCTGTGCTCCCCCACCCGCCTGAGATGTGAACGGGTCCACCGAAAATGAACCAGCCTGGGTCATAGTGTCCATGAACCATATCATACGACCCATGACCTCCTGAAAGCCTGGCGCTGTCATGAAATACACTAGGGCAGAATCTGCTGCGGGTACCTCGCTCTGTTCCTCAACGATAGGATCCTCTGCTGGATCTGCTGGTCGTGCAACTGGGGCAGCTCTGGGACGCCCTCGTCCCTTACCTCGCGTCGGTGCCCTCCCCCGGCTCTGCCTCGACCTCTAGCAACGAGGGGAGCGGCTCCTCCCGGGTTTTTGGAATGTCGGTTGTACGCGTCCTCACCATCTGTGAGAGAATAGAAGAGCGAAATTTAGTATACCATCAACTGCACGATAGAAGATGAATAAAGAGAAATTTCCTGATACTCCATAGCCTCCCGAAGATAAATACAGACGTCTCCGTACCGATCCAGAAGTCTCTATTTGGTTTGCCTATTACATGTGAGACCTACATGAACCTAGAGCTCTGATACTATGTTGTCACGACTCAAATTCCATTCTAGGTCGCGATGGCGCCCAACACCGAAATTAGGCAAGCCAACACTATTTATCAAGTGCATCCCATTTTATTTTATTTAAAAGCTTTCCAACAATATCTTAATTTGAAATACTAAGCATATAAAAATGGCAAATGACGAAGGCAATATAGATTGCAAGGATCAAAAGGAGTCAAATTTAAGTAATTACATCCCCAAAAGAATAGTCCATCAATGTGCGTTCCAGGAACTAGTGTCACAAGTATATGGGCATCTAGTAGAATGAACAAAAGAATACATCTACTCTACTGTCTGAAATAGAATAGACAGAATAAGCAAAAGAAAAGACTCCAACGCGTTGCTGAACGGCATCAGGATAAGCAGCTCACCGCGGAATCTCTGCCTCAGTATCAAAAACGCGCTCCGGACTGGTAACCAGATGCACCTGCCTCAGAACCTGTACAATTAAGTACAAAAGTGTAGCATGAGTACATAAATATTATGTACCCAGTAAGTATCCAGTCTAATCTCGAAGAAGTAGTGACGAGGGGTCGACTTGACACTTACTAGGGCCAAACAATTTATTTAAACATAAGGCTAAGCATGAATATCAAGGATAAATGGCAAATAATTACAAGAAATGATAAGTCTTTCCACAATGGCATTCATGTTAGATTTTTCTATCATTTCGGTTGATAATTTACATTTCAGGGCATTTAAATAGTATAAAAATCACGGGAAAGTGCCAAGCAGATAACATGCACATATAATACCGAGGACGTACGGCCCGATCCAACAAAATAATAAATGTGCACTGCCAAAGGGTCGAACGACGCGAACCATAGATGCATCTATTAACCTGCCGAGGCGAACAACCCGCTCCCATGAGAGTATTGGAAGGAATCACTCTGCTCACGGAATATAATTGCGAAGCGGTCACTCATAAACATAATATATTTTTCCTCAATTTCTTTTAAAATAACAATTTACTTGAAGCTTTAAAATTCTTAAGATCTTGAAATAAGTTCCAACGAATACAATTAGCGCATGAAATAAATAAAACAGTATTCACAAAGCATGGGGTAAACCTAAACTACCCGGACATAACAAGAATAGTCACTAGATACGGACCCTCGTCACCTCGTGCGTACATAGTCCCCAACAATTTGTAGCACAAAGTTAATTACTTCACCTACGGGGACAATTCCCTCTTACAAGGTTAGAAAGGAGACTTACCTCGCTTTGAGCCCACTTCCAACTCAAGAATGCTCTCAACCCTCAAACCACAGCCGCACAAAGTCCTAAACCATTCAAATAGCGTAAAATCAATCATTATAGGCTCACAAGTTCATATTATAGCTATTTAAAGTGATTATCCAACCCCAAAGGCAAGATTCCTAAAATTCACCCCCAGGCCCACGTGCTCGGATTTCGAAAATTCTTAAGGGAAGTTGTTACCCATAACCTAAGGATCGATAATATATGATTTTTACTATATTCCATAACTAATTTCGTGGTTAAATCCTATTTTTATCAAAAAACTCTAGGTTTTACTCTAAACCCATAATTTTCACTAATCTTTATGTGTTAATCCACACAAAAACCAAGTATTAAACTCACATTAAGTAGGAATAACTTACCTCACAATGCTAAGTTGAAATCCCCTCTTTGGAAGCTCTTAAATCGCCCAAGGATGCAATAAATGACCTCAATACCTAAGTCCCGTTTTTAAAATAACCTTACTTCCTCCAGTCCTTTCACGCCTGCGACGTGTGGGTCACACTTATGGTCTTGCTTCTACGGACCATCGTCCGTATCTGCAGAAAGAGGGAGGGAAAGGATCGCACCTGTGAAAGGGCGCCCGCACCTGCGGCACCCCTTCTGCAGAAAAAGACCGCATCCGCGGAACCTGGGCATCCGCTCTATGGCCGCATCTGCGAGGTTTTGACCGCTTCTACAGTCTCGCACATGCGGCTGGCCAACCGCAGGTGCGGTCACACCAGAACTAGTGCACCAGCAGCTCATTTCTCGCCTCGAGCGACGTCTGACTGGCATCAGGGGCCCCCGAGGCCTCGTCCAAATATACCAACAAGTTCTAAATCATAAAACGGACTTGCTCGAACCTTCGGAATGCTCGAAACAACATCAAAACTAAGAATCACACCCTAAAACCAATTAAATCAAACTTAGGAACTTTGAGTTCTTAAATCTACTTCTAACACGCCGAAACGTACTTATACTACTCGGAATGATACCAAATTTCATGTGCAAGTCTTAAATGACATTACTGAACTATTCCCGATCTCGAAATTCCGTTTGGACCTCGATATCATCAAAACACGTTCCAAACCTCAATTATAGAACTTCAAGAATCTTATTTCGCTATTTGGCACCGAAACGCTCCTGGATTATCCAAAACTCGTTCCGAACATACGTCCAAGTTCAAAATCATCATAAGAACCTATTGGAACCTTCAAATCCCGATTCCGAGGTCGTTTACTCAAAATGTTGATCGAAGTCAAACTTGGCCTAAAAAGGCTAACCTTAAGGAACCAAGTGTGCCAATTTTAACCCAAACTCTTCCAAATCCCGAGCCAACCATTCCCGCAAGTCATAAATCAATAAAAGCAAATATGAGAAGTCTTATTTAGATGTACGAGGTTCTAGAAAGCAAAACGACCGATCAAGTCGTTACATTTATTTTCATAAGAAGAATTTGGTGAAGAAAAGTATTATAAAATCGACTATAGGATAGTATTAAAAGTTGAATTGGCTAACTGCAAACTTGAAGCTATATCTTAGTATAAGACAAAATGTGAATGAGTTGTCATTTTTTTATTTTTTTTGCTTTCATTTTAACAAATAACAACTTCTATATTTGTTTATATTAATTTATTTCTTCTAAAGTAATATTACCTTAACATTAGTCATTTTTTGACTTTACGCTTGTGAGTTACAAATTTTCCATAGGAGCAGCAGGGCCAACCGTAATTCCAAAATTTCTAAAAGGTTTAATTTTTCAATTTGTGTGACTTCACAAAATTTAAATAAGGGTGATTAAACTATTTTGTGTTACTTATTTATTTTTAGTATGTCACGACCCAAATTTTCCTCTATTGGGTATCGTGATGGCACCTAGTCTTAGGGACTAGGTAAGTCTAACATTTCCACTGAACAACAACAATAATAAAGAAATTTTAAAAAAAAATTCGAAATAGAATTCTTGACAGTGTTTACAATTTCCCAAAATCCGGTAAATACAAGTCATAAGCTCTACGAAATCTTTCCATCAAATCTAAATACAACTGTCTAGGAATAAGTAAGTACAGTTCGGTAGAAATAAAACAGGAAGGTGACTCTGAAGCCTGCGAACGCAACAACAGGTTACCTTGAGTCTCCTCAGCAATGATCTGCGCAGCTATCAACAACAATAACCTGAAGCTGCACACAAAAATGTGCAGAAGTGTAGTATGAGCACAACACAGCGGTGCCCAGTAAGTATCAAGACTAACCTCGGTAAAGTAGTGACGAGGACTAGTTAAGACACCACCGGTCTAATAAGTAAAAAAGGCATAGATGTATAAATGACCGAAACAAAATATCTATCGAAAGATTTCTCAATGTAATTAACGATACGATCGAATAATACGGAAGAAAATTCAATAATCACGATCAACGGACAGCATAATAGAAATACGGAAAGAGAATGGAAAGAATGCAATCCAAATAGCGGTAATTACGACCCAATAAAAACACTAGCAACTCAGCATTGCATCAATTTATTCATGTTAGGCCTTAGCCAATAACTCAATAAAACTGGTCAAACCTTCGAGTGAAAACCTATAAATCGTGAGTTCATTTTGAAAACTTTAAAGGTATAATAATTTCGGAATAGAGAAATTTTTTCTTTGAAACATACTTTCTCCGAATGTATATTTATATATTTTTATAAAGAGAAATCTTAACAACATAGTCTCTTCAAAATACGTGGTGTTCAAATATACTTTCCCAAATACTGCTCTTTCAGATATCACCAAAATACGTGATGTTCAAAATATATTTTCCCAAGTATTGCTCTTTCAAATATCATCAAAATACGTGATCTTTCAAATATATTTTTCCAAGTACCGCTCTTTCAAATATCATCAAAATACGTGATGTTCAAAATATACTTTCCCAAATACTGCTCTTTCAAATATCATTATTCTGCAAGACAAATGCTTTTCAAATATACTTCCGAAAAAGAAGTCTTTTAGACATAACTTTTCCTCGAGATAATTGCTTTTCAGCTATACTTTTCAATATATATATATTTATATCTTGCGATCCAAATCTCCTCAATCATAAAACTACCGGAACTCCTTCCGCCACTCAGAATTTGTCATGCAATGCAGTACAAGGGGAAAGCTCCCGGATCTCTATCCGTAGTCCCTATTTAAATATATGATGCAGTACAGGGAGAGCTCTCGGATCTCTGTCCGTAGTCCCAATTTAAATATGTGATGCAATACAGGGGGAAAGCTCCCGGATCTCTGTCCGTAGTCTCAATTTAAATATGTGATGCAGTACAGGGGAAAGCTCCCGGATCTCTGTCCGTAGTCCCAAATTAAATATGCAGTGCAGTACAGGGGGAAAGCTCCAGGATCTCTGTCCGTAGTCCCAATTTAAATATGCAATTCATCCACTAAGGGAAACAACCAGAATGCGATAGAAACAATATATATTGCCACAACCGGCGCGAAAGAAAATAAGGCCGAATATAAAGTGCGATGAGCAAATCAATACAAAGACTTAAATCACAAAAGTGGTAACAACTCGCTCATAAGAAGTAGCCACTGAGAGGAATGCAGAGCACAAAGACATAACATCATAACGAGGGGAAGACAAGACAAATATAGCAACGATTCTATACATTCAAGTTCGCAACCAAGAAACCAAATCATCCCGGCAAGGGAATCAACTATAACCAATCTCATTTAGACAATTAGTTTCACCGAATAAACTCAGTTTGAACAATGCTCAGTAAATAGGCAGTATCAAAGAATATCATCAACATGAGCGGCCATCAATTTAACCTAAGTAGTACTTAAGAGGAAAAATCATTTAAATCACAATGTACGACTTACGGGCATGCTTGACCAACGTATAGATATTTCAATTTCTTGTTAGACATTTATAGAGTGAGATTATACTAGTTCTAGTCACATAGGCAACGTATGAAGGAAGACATAGCATAATGGTAGGAAAAACAATGTCTTCATTTATGTAAATTAAGATCATATAAGAAACAAGGGATGCTAGGCAAGTACTTCTAACTTGAACAGGAAGAGATGAGACTAGAAATCAGGAATTCAGACATAATAAGTTCAATTCGTATACGAGGAATATAATGAACCAAAATCCCTAAAGGGCAATCTATTTGCTAATAAGTTCGAGTACACACTCGTCACCTCGCGTATGAGGATTACAATCAACATAGAAGACTCAATCCTAAGGGGTAGTTCCCCCACACAGGGTTAGGCAAGATACTTTCCTTGACTGCGCTAATCAACTTAATACCACGCTCTTGTCATGAGTACCCAACTCCGGGTGGTCCAAATCTAGACAATTCGGTTGCATAGAGTAAATACCATCACAAGGAAACAAAATAATTAATAAGTCCGAAGCTAATACGCGAAATTAGGAAATTCGCCCAAAACGTTCCCTGGGTCCACGTCTCGAAATCGGGTAAAAATTATATTTTCCGGACATGCATTCACTCACAAGTATAAACATATGAAAATCTCTCTAATGAGGTCAAAAACCCAATCAAAACTCAATAATTTAGTCTATGAAGTTCATCCCATTTTTCCCATTTTCTACCCAAAATTTTCGAAATTAAAGGTTGGATTTAAGATTGGAATCATGGAAATTGATCTATAATGGATAGAAATCACTTACCCAAGTTACCCAGGTGCAAAAGCCTCCAAAAATCGCCTCTCCCGAGCTCTCCAATTCGAAAATGGTGAAAATAACATAAACCCTCAGATCTGATATAATTGCCTAGCAATATCTGCACATGCGCCCATGGACCGCACCTGCGGAATTACCATTGCAGGTGCGAAAACCCACTAAAAGGCCTGGGGTCGTACCTGCGGTCAAATGGCCGCACCTGCGGCTCCGCATCTGCGGAAAACTAACCGCACCTGCGAGGATTGGGGGATTGGGCCAAGTCCGCTCCTGCGAGCTCCTCGCCGCACCTGCGGAAAGTCCATCGCAGGTGCAAGACACCAGAACCAGCAAAGGGTTCAGCTGTCTCCCAAGTGCTAATAACACCCGACGCACATCCTATACTCCCCTGGACCCCGTCCGACCACACACACAAGTCATATAACCTAACACGGACTCGCTCGAGGTTTCAAACCCCATAAAACAACACTAAAATGATGAATTAAACTAAAAGTCCATGAAAATTCTTCAAAATTTCTATAAACATGAAGTTTTGCATTTAAGGTCCAAATCACATCAAACTAAGTCCGTTTCTTACCAAATTTCACAGATAACACATATAAATCATATCGGACTTGTACCAGGCTTCAGAACCATAATACGGGCCCGATATCACAGGTTTCACCTCAAATTTCATTTTCAAAAACCTTTATATTTTTCAGAAAATAATTTTCTTTAAAAATTCATTTCTCGGACTTGGGACCTCAGAATTCGATTCCGGGCATACGCCCAAGTCCCATATTTTCCTACGGACCCTTTGAGACCGTTAAATCACGGGTATGGTCCGTTTACCAAAAACATTGACTGAAGTCAACTTTATTCAAATTTCTAATACAAAATTATTGTTTTAATCAATTTTCACATAAAGGCTTCCCGGCTACACGCCCGGGCTGCGCACGCAAATTGAGGTGAGATAGAAGGAGGTTTTCACGACCTCGGAACACATAATTAGATAGAATATACGGGATGACCCTTTTGGGTCATCACAATCTCCCCCTCTTAAACAAACGTTCGTCCTCGAACGTGCTAAGATTCACTTTGAACTCATCCAATCACTGATTGCGCATTTCCAACACACACCCGCGGGTGATCCCACGTCACCCCAACCTACATAAGCCTGATGACACCATCACAACTGCCATGTAGCCTTCTCATCATCATCGATAAGCCTCATACGTCAATTCCTCACTTTCTACTCATTTCCAAAAGACCCAATTCTAAATCCATGTTTGGCATTAGCCTCAACCAGCTGCATCAACTCAGGTCTACGCCCATAAGGCACGGCCACACAACATAGCACATCACACATAGGCTCAATAGCACTTTTGATCACCATAACTTCCCGAAATCAACTCAACATTGGCAATTAGTCCCACATATGGAAGAACTCTCTGTTTCCAAATTCCATAATACCGATAATGATGTGATAAACACGAAGACCTCATCAGTAGACACCCGAATCACCGAGTCACAGCTAACACCACCGGGCACACATCCCGCAAACTGAACTAAAGAAGCACATAACGAAATGACTGAGTAGGAAAGGTAGAAGCATATAAAGGTACTATCAAACAAGCCCATAGGCATAACTCTCTATCGACACTGACTTACCAAAATCAATATAACAAGAGAGAAGCAAAGCATATGAACAAATCACAAGGATGCTATCGTGATAAAAATTCCACCGCAGTACTCAGCCTAGTCCAAACATATCAAATCACAAAGAATCACGAGGGTCTCACCCTCACTCTACGACACATGTTGAGTATATATCATACCAATAGAGATCTCTCCCTAATTCATCTCGGCTAACAAAATCATAGCGCTTACTTACTCACATCTCAATGGAGTATCAAATCACAGCTCGAAAACAAAATACTCAGGAGAATCACATAAAGCTTACCACAAAGGACGACATGGACTCACCTCTGGTTTCACCACTAGCAAGGATGAATAAAACAATGATAGAGACGACTACTACTCATAGAATCTCCTAACAGGATCAAGCACGAAAATAGAGTGCAATACATGAAACTCACTCATAAATGAGACAACAAATAATGGAAACTCATCCTGACCAACAAGACTATAGTGAAATACAATGGTACCCCACTTTAGCACATCAAGCCATACCTGGGTGATGATATCTGACACGACGGCCTCTAGCCTACTATATGCAACACATCAATGGGTCGGGCGTCCCCCTCTTAGGCGATTTTTGGAGGCTTTTGTACCTGGGTAACTTGGGTAAGTGATTTCTATCCATTATAGATCAATTTCCATGATTCCAATCTTAAATCCAACCTTTAATTTCGAAAATTTTGGGTAGAAAATGGGAAAAAATGGGATGAACTTTATAGACCAAATTATTGAGTTTTGATTGGGTTTTTGACCTCCGATTTGAAAGATTTTCATATGTTTAGACTCGTGAGTGAATGAGTGTCCGAAAAATATAATTTTTACCCAATTCTGAGACGTGGGCCCAGGGAACTTTTTTGGTGAAGAGGGGGACGCCCGACCCATTGATGTGTTGCATATACGAAGAATATGCAACACATCAATGGATAATGCCCGAAGTACGAAGAATATGGTGACACTCCTCCAGAAAACCCTGGGCATTATCCGTCGCCAATCCACTGAAAGATAGAAGGGTGGTACTTCCAGTACCTCTAAATCCCAAGGAACTCTACCTCTGATGTTGCTGTCCTAACCACTGGCTGAACTGAAACCACATGCCGTGCTGCCATGACAACTGGAACTTGACCAATATGATCTCGCTGCTCTGGGGTGTAGACAGTAGGAGTCCGAACTCCTCCCCTGATCTGTGAAGCAACTGGTGCATTAGAATCAACCCTGACTGAGCCGAGGTACCAATTGTACTCAAAAATGCGCTTCGGTCTTCTGAAGTCAGGGATAGAAACAGGCACCCCCAGTACCTGTCCCCCAACTAGAACTACTGGAGACTCCCTAACGGCTGCTCTGGTAGGCATCTTAACTGCAGCACGTGCTCCTCGTCGGCTTCTGTCTCTGACCCTTGCGACATTTGCTTCAGGGTAACATCATTCGGAACCGCCGCTCGTGTCCTCACCATCAGTGAGAGAATGGAATGATAATTTCAAACTTCAAGATCAGTGAACTCGCACGATAGTAATGAAGGAAGTAAAATTGTCCTAATAGTCCCGTAGCCTCTCGAAGATAAGTACAGACGTCTCCGTACCGATCCGCAAGACTCTACCTAACACGCTTATGACTCGTAGCACCTATGAACCTAAGGCTATGATACCAACTTGTCACGATCCAAATTTCCCTCTGTTAGGTATCGTGATGGCACCTAGTCTTAGGGACTAGGTAAGCCTAACATTTCCACTGAACAACAACAATAATAAAGAAATTTAAAAAAAAAATTCGAAATAGAATTCTTGACAGAGTTTACAATTTCCCAAAACCCGGTAAATACAAGTCATAAGCTCTACGAAATCTTTCTATCAAAGCTAAATACAATTGTCTAGGTATAAGTAAGTCCAATTGGGTAGAAATAAAACAGGAAGATGACTCTGAAGCCTGCGAACGCAGCAACAGGTTACCTTGAGTCTCCTCAGCAATGATCTGCGCAGCTACCAACAACAATAACCTGAAGCTGCACACAAAAATGTGCAGAAGTGTAGTATGAGCACACCACAACGGTGACCAGTAAGTATCAAGACTAACCTCGGTGAAGTAGTGACGAGAACTAGTCAAGACACCACCGGTCTAATAAGTAAAAAGGCATAGATGTATAAATGACCGAAACAAAATATCTATCTAAAGATTTCTCAATGTAATTAACGATTCGATCGAATAATACGGAAGAAAATTCAATAATCACGATCAACAGATAACATAATAGAAATACCCAAAGAGAATGGAAAGAATGCAATCCAAATGGCAGGAATTACGACCCAATAAAAACACTAGCAACTCAGCACTGCATCAATTTATTCGCGTCAGGCCTTAGCCAATAACTCAATAAAACTGGTCAAACCTTCGAGTGAAAGCCTTTAAATCGTGAGTTCATTTTGAAAACTTTAAAGGTATACTCATTTTGGAATAGAGAAATTTCTTCTTTGAAACATACTTCTTCTGAATGTATATTTATATATCTTTATAAAGAGAAATCCTAACAACATAGTCTCTTCAAAATACGTGGTGTTCAAATATACTTTCCCAAATACTGCTCTTTCAAATATCATCAAACTACGTGATGTTCAAAATATATTTTCCCAAGTACTGCTCTTTCAAATATCATCAAAATACGTGATGTTCAAAATATACTTTCCCAAATACTGCTTTTTCAAATATCATTATTCTGCAAGACAAATGCTTTTCAAATATACTTTCGAAAAAGAAGTCTTTTAGACATAACTTTTGCTGGAGATAATTGCTTTTCATCTATACTTTTCAATATATATTTATATCTTTAGATCCAAATCTCCTCAATCATAAAACTACCGGAACTCAGTCCGCCACTCAGAATTTCCCATGCAATGCAGTATAGGGGGAAAGCTCCTGGATCTCTGTCCGTAGTCCCAATTTAAATATGCGATGCAGTACAGGGTGAAAGCTCTCAGATCACTGTCCGTAGTCCCAATTTAAATATGTGATGCAGTACTGGGGGAAATCTCCCTTATCTCTGCCCGTAGTCACAATTTAAATATGTGATGCAGTAAGGGGGAAAGCTCCCGGATCTCTGTCCGTAGTCCCAAATTATATATGCAGTGCAGTATAGGAAGAAAGCTCCCGGATCTCTGTCCGTAGTCCCAATTTAAATATGCAATGCAACCACTGAGGAAAACAACCAGAATGCGACAGAAACAAAATATATTGCCACAACCGGCGCGAAAGCAATCAAGGCCGAATACAAAGTGCGATGAGCAAATCAATACAAAGACTTAAATCACAAAAGTTGTAACAACTCGCCCTTAAGAAGTAGCCACTGAGAGGAATACCAAGCAGAAAGAGAGAACAACATAACGAGGAGAAGACAATACAAATATAGCACTGATTCTATACATTCAAGCTCGCAATCAAGAAACCAAATCATCCCGGCAAGGGAATCAGATATAACTAATCTCACTTAGACAATTAATTTCACCGAATAAACTCAGTTTGAACAATGCTCAGTAAATAGGCAGCATCAAAGAATACCATCAACATGAGCGGTCATCAATTTAACCTAAGTAGTACTTAAGAGGAAAAATTATTTAAATCACAATGTACGACTCATGGGCATGCTTAACCAATGCATAGATATTCCAATTTCTTGTTAGACATTTATAGAGCGAGATTATACTAGTTCTATTCACATAGGCAACGTATGAAGGAAGACATAACATAACGGTAGGAAAAACAAAGTCTTCATTTAAGTCAATTAAGATCATATAAGAAACAAGGGATGCTAGGCAAGTACTTCTAACTTGAACATGAAGAGATGAGACTAGAAATCAGGAATTCAAACATAATAAGTTCAATTCGTATACGGGGAACATAAGGACCCAAAATCCCTAAAGGGCAATCTATTTGCAAATAAGTTTGAGTACATACTCGTCACCTCGTGTACGCTGACTACAATAAACATAGAAGACTCAATCCTAAGAGGGAGTTCCCCCACACAAGGTTAGGCGAGATACTTACCTTGACTGCGCTAATCAACTCAATACCACGCTCTTGCCACGAGTACCCAACTCCGGGTGGCCCAAATCTAGACAATTCGATTGCATAGAGTAAATATCATCACAAGGAAAAAAAATAATTAATAAGTCCGAAGCTAAAACGCGAAATTAGGAAATTCGCCAAAAATGTTCCCCGGGCCCACGTCTCGGAATTGGGTAAAAATTATATTTTCCGGACACTCATTCACTCACGAGTCTAAACATATGAAAATCTCTCAAATCGAAGGTCAAAAACCCAATCAAAACTCAATAATTTTGTCTATAAAGTTCATCCCATTTTTTCCCATTTTCTACCCAAAATTTTCGAAATTAAAGGTTGGATTTAAGATTGGAATCATGGAAATTGATCTATAATGGATAGAAATCACTTACCCAAGTTACCCAGGTGCGAAAGCCTCCAAAAATTGCCTCTCCCCGAGCTCTCCAATTCGAAAATGGTGAAAATAACATAAACCCTCGGATCTGATATAATTGCCCAGCGATATCCGCACCTGCACCCATGGGACTGCACCTGCAGTCCACCACCTGCAGAAATACCATCGCAGGTGCGAAAACCCACTAAAAGGCCTAGGGTCGCACCTGCGGTCAAATAGCCGCACCTGCGGCTCCGCATCTGCGAAAAACTAACCGCACCTGAGAGGATTGGGGGATTGGGACAAGTCCGCACCTGAGAGCTCCTCGCCGCACCTGCGGAAAGTCCATCGCAGGTGCCACACGCCAGAACCAGCAAAGGGTTCAGCTGTCTCCCAGGTGCTAATAATACCCGATGAGCATTTACACGCACCCGAGGCCCCTGGGACCCCGTCCAACCACACACACAAGTCATATAACCTACCACGGACTCGCTCGAGGTTTCAAACCCATAAAACAACACTAAAACGATGAATTAAACGAAAAGTCCATGAAAATCCTTCAAAACTTCTATAAACATTAAGTTTTGCATTTAAGGTCCGAATCACGTTAAACTAAGTCTGTTTCTTACCAAATTTCACAGATAAATCATATAAATCATATCGAACCTGTACCGGACTTCAGAACCATAATATGAGCCCGATATCACAGGTTTCACCTCAAATTTCATTTTCAAAAACCTTTATATTTTTCAAAAAACAATTTTCTTTAAAAATTCATTTCTCGGACTTGGGACCTCGAAATTCGATTCCGGGCATACGCCCAAGTCCGATATTTTCCTATGGATCCTCCGGGATCGTCAAATCACGGGTCCGGGTCCGTTTACCAAAAACGTTGACTGAAGTCAACTTTATTCAAATTTCTAATAAAAAAATATCATTTTTATCAGTTTTTCACATAAAGGCTTCCCGGCTACACGCTCGGGCTGTGCACACAAATCGAGGTAAGATAGAAGGAGGTTTTCACGACCTCAAAATACAGAATTAGATAGAATATATGGGATGATTGTGATGACCCAAAAGGTCATCCCGTGTAATTGTAGCTAAATCTATGTTTCGAGGCCATGAAAGCCTCCTTTTATCTAACCTAGATATGTGTACGCAGCCCGGGCATGTAGCCGAGAAGCCGTTGTGTGGAAAATTGATAAAATTATGTTCTTATAATAATTATTTAAATAAAGTTGACTTTGGTCAACATTTTTGGTAAACGGACCCGGACCCATGATTTGACGATCCCGGAGGATCCGTAGGAAAATATCGGACTTGGGCATATGCTCGGAATAGAATTCCGAGGTCCCAAGTCCGAGAAATGAACTTTTAAAGAAAATTGTTTTCTGAAAATAATAAAGACTTTTGAAAATGAATTTTGATGTGAAATATGTGTTACCGGGCCTGTATCATGGTTCTGGAGCCTGAAACAGGTTCAATATGTGAGTTATCTGTAAAATATGGTAAGAAACGGACTTGGTTTGACGTGTTTCAGATCAAAATTGGAAAATTTAGAAGTTTATGAAGTTTGAGAAAATTCTATAGATTTTGGAGTTTAATTCATTGTTTTTGAAGTTATTTTTGTGGTTTTATTACTTGAATAAGTTCGCAGGATGATTTTGAAGTCGTGTGTATATTTGGTTTTGAGCCCCGAGGGCTTGGGTAAGTTTCGGGTAGGCGTCGGGGTGATTTAGGCTTAGAAAAATCTGGTGTTCTGTGATTTACCCTCCGCGATCGCGGTGTAAATGACGCGATTGTGATGTTCATATGGCTGGGGGTTGGAAAATTACCCTACACGAACGCAGGGTCTAGGACGCGATCGCAGAGCCTGGGGGTAGTGCTCTACGCGACCGCGAGGGGCCTCACGCGATCTCATAGTGTTAAAGGGATCTGGGGGCTGGGTAGCATATTACTCTACGTGAACGCGGTCGTTTGGTCGCGATCGCGAGGGTCATTGTCCAGTACTCTCCGCGATCGCACTCATTTCTTCGCGATCGCGTAGGTCATTTTTGCCTACTGATTTAGATGACCCCAAAACAAAATACTATTACGGGATTTTTTATATTTTCACCATTTGCTCCTTCTCAAAAACCCATAGACGACTTCCAAGCTAGTTTTCCACCATAACCACTTGGGTAAGTAATCCTAACTCTAATTTCTTCCATTTTCCTTCATCAATCACTATATACTAGGTCTAAAAACATGAAATCAAAGGTAGAAATTGGGGGTTTTGGGTAGAGTTAGGACTTTTGGAATTTTTGGAAATTCAACCTCGATTAGGGGTCGGATTTCAAAACAAATTGTATATTTGGGCTCGTGGGGGAATGGGTGATCGGGTTTTGGTCCGAACCTCGTGTTTGGACCAAGCGGGCCCGGGGTCAAATTTTGGTATTTTTGGAAGAATGATAGAAAATGTATAATTAGGCTTTGGGATTGAGTTGTTGAATAATTATTGATGTTATTAAGTCAATTATGTCTAGATACTATCGTTTCGGAGTTGGATTCGAGAGGGAAAGCAGTGCTAGAGGCTTGACTTGCATTTGTGGAGCCGAGGTAAGTGTTTGGTCTACCTTAGCTTGAGGGAATAGGTATAGAGTCTTATTTGCTATGTGTATTTCATGTCCCATGTATAGGTGAGGTGACGGGCGCCTATATGTTGTGGTCAAGCATGCCCGTGAGTCAAATTTTGATGAGTTATTTAATGTTCTTGGATATTCTCTGTGCTGTGAATTATTGGGAACCTTGGAAGTGGTACCTTGAGGTTATTTCATGACGTAGAAAGTTATTGATTATGTGTTCGGTCGAGGGTTTTACTGTTGACATTATACTTCTGAGTGAGATCAGTTATAGCTGAGTCCCTTGCCGGAACAATAGAATTTTGTTGATTATTTCTGTACATTTGAAATGTCGTATTGTTAAACTTTCATATCAATTGTTGCTTTAATATTCATTATGCACGAGGGGACATTCCGTGCCGAGTGATTATTATTATTATTTATGAACGAGGGGACATTCCGTGCTGAGTGATTATTATTTATGCACGAGGGGACATTCCATGCCGAGTGATTGTGAGGTTATACACGAGGGGGCATTCCGTGCCGAGTGATTTTATTATTTATGCACGAGGGGACATTCCGTGCCGAGTGATTGTGAGGCTATGCACGAGAGGTCATGTCGTGCCTTCTCCTGTCTATTTTACTTGTTTCGAGTTGTTACTTCCTATTTTACTTCTACATTCTAGTTAGTACTTGATTCTACTATTTTAGCAATTGTTGCCCCTTTTATCCCCCCGCATGTTCTTCCCCGTAGCTGTATTTCTTGTTTATTTCCTGCTATATTATTGAAATGCACAGGTAATATTTTTTGTCGTGTCCTAGCCTCGTCACTACTTCGCCGAGGTTAGGCTCGGCACTTACTCAGTAAATGAGGTCGGTTGTACTGATGCTACACCTGCACTTCTTTATGTTGTGCAGATTACGCAGCCGGACCCAGTGGACATCGTTAGGGGGAGTATCCTTCAGTCTATTTCAGACGACACCGAGGTAGTTCCGCAGGCGTTCGTGGATCTCGCCGTCACTGTCTATCTTTCATTCTGTCATCTATGTGTTTTCAGACAGATATATCATTTTATTTCAACTGTTGTCTTTAGCTAAATCTTAGACTGGTTCGTGAGGTTGTGACTCCATTTCTGGGTTTTGTACGTAAAGAGATTTCTTCGTTATTGGCTATTGTTATTTAGATTTTGTTAAGCTTCCGCATTTTTATCTCAATTATCTAGTCAGTATTTATTACTTTCACTTGTTAATAAATCAATTCAGTCAACACGTTGGCTTGCCTAGCGGGTGCAACATTAAGCGCCATCACAGCCTGAAGGTGGGATTTCGGGTCGTGACAATGACCCTTTTGGGTCATCACATAGTATTAGGTCACAAACATAACAATAATATTCATGAAATATTTCTATAAAACTGCTCGAAAAATCACAGTAAAGCATCCAAGGATTTATGCTACGCATAATTTCTTGCTTAATTATACTAGCTATATAAAATTAACTTACATTATTTTTAGAATTTTTTTTTTTTACTTTTTATTTTATGAATCAATTATAGTACTATTTAATAAATTTTTAGATAATTTTAAAGATAATTTTTAGATATTATGTACTCATTGATATAGGGTGCACTAGAGATAATCTTTGTACCCTTTACTCAAGTATTCCTTTTATAGTATTTACTTTATTTATTTTGGTTAATAGGATATTTATTTATGCCTAAGGCTAAAGTATTACAATAGTGCTAAAGTTGCTAGCTATATTGTCAGTACCATTAGTAGGGATAATACTGTAGAACCGGATTTTTTTCTTTGAATATGCTAGCTAAATAGGATATATAAATATTTATTTTTATTTCAAAATATTTTCTAACATTATATATCCATACACGCGTAAAGCGCGTACCATAAAACTAGTGTATCAAAACATGCCCATTNGGGGAGGGGGGAGTGATGGCGCCTATCGTGATACTAGGCAAGCCTATTTTTCCAAAAATACCACCAATTTAAGATATAAGAGTTAAGTAAAGATTCTTAATATTAGAATTTCCATGAAATCAAGTAACTTCAAATTTGAAAATAAAATACGGAAAACAAACTCCAAACATCGGGGTGACACTAAGTCATGAGCGTCTAAATCCATAAACTATTACATCAATTGTCTAACTGTCAATACAACCAGAAAAGGAAATAGAAGGAGTGATAAGGTCCTACGGACGCTGGCAACTGCCTTGCAGTCTCCGAAGATAAGCCGGCCTGGACTCAACAATCGCTGCGCTCAAACACACCTGGATCTGCACATGAAGTGAAGGGTGTAGTATGAGTACAACTGACTCAGCAAATAATAGTAATAACTAAGGAAATGAGTAGTAGTGACGAGCTAAGCAGAACAATTCGATTAATAATTTTCACAATTAAGGATGAACATGAGTAAAAGACCAGTTTAATAATTATCAACTATTACAAGGCAAATAACTGATAAATGCAACAACAACAGAATAGATGAAACCTCACAAGCACTATCACTCAATCCCTTAGCCCTCAATGCACACGCTCAATAGGTACCTGCGCTCACTGGGGGTGTTTAGACTCCGGAGGGGCTCCTACAGCCCAAGCGCTAATCTTCACAGACCACTCACGTGTTGCACGGACAACTCACGTGCTATCATATCATATATGGATCTGCACGGACAACTCACGTGCTATGGTATCAATTGGGATCCGCACAGATAAATCACGTGCTATATTACGATATCTCACAATGGACCTTCAGTCTCACTCAGTCATGTACCTCTATAGCCTCACAGTTTTCAATAAATAAAGGAAAGCCGTCCAAATCAAAGTATTACAGTGTATTCAGCAAGAAGATAACAGAGACTGAGATAAACATGTACAAAAATCACTATGACTGAGTATAACTACTGTGAGTAGGGATAAAGCCAAAGCATGATCTCTAACATGAAGGGAGTCAAGTTCTAGCAGACAGGAAAGAACATAAACACAAATAAAGGCTATTAGGCCTCACGGGACGGACCAAGTCTCAATCCCTCACGGCGTACACCCACACGCCCATCACCTAACATGTGTGTCACCTCCAAACAGTCACATGATATCAAATCTCCAGGTTTCATACCCTCAAAACCAGATTTAAAACTGTTACTTACCTTAACAGTGTAAAATCCTACTCCGGAATGCTTTCGCCCCTCGACTCGGTCTCCAAAAGCTCCGAATCTATTCACAACCAGTACAATACCATCAACATATGCTAAAGAATCGGATTCCATAAGAAAAACTACAAAATTAGGCCAAAATCTGAAATTGGCTAAAACCCGGCCCCCGGGCCCATATCTCGAAACCCGACAAAAATTACAAAACTAAAAAGCTCATTCACTCACGAGTCTAACCATACTAAATTCATCAAAATCCAAGACCATTTGGTCCCTCAAATCCTCACCTTAAACTCTCCAAAATCTCAAGCCCTAACCCTTTAACTTACCCCAAATTCTCACTAGTTACATGATTAAACAATGGAACGTCATCATAAACAGAAGTATTAGGGCTTAAGCAACTTACCTCACTGATATCCCTCGAATTCCCTTTCAAAATCACTGCCCAAAACTTCAAAATCGACTAAAAATGGTGAAGAATTGACCAAAATTCGCGAAGTGTGGTATTTCTTCATTCTACCCAGGCTTCTCGCACCTGCGGCCATTCCCTCGCACCAGCGGCACCGCACCTGCGGTAAAAATCTCGCACCCGAGGGCTTCACTTAAACGCCCAGCTTCCGCACCTGCGGCCAGGCCTCGCACCTGCGGGCTCGCAGGTGCGGCCAAATCCTCGCGCCTGCGCTCCAGCCATGGGCTTCGCAATTCCGCATCTGCGAGCCTCCCTTACGTGCTTGCGACCTCGCATCTGCGGTTCCCAATCTACAAGTGCGGAAAAACACCAGAACTCCAAAACCATCAGAAACAACAGCTTTCAACTCCAAAAAACCAATCTGTTAACTACCCGAAACACACCCAAGGCCCTCGGGACGTCAACCAATAATATCAACAAGTTATATATCAATACACGAACTTAATCGAACCCTCGGAACACTGAAAACAACACAAAAACACCAAATCAACCTCGGATTCAAGCCTAAGAACTTCTAAACCTCCAAATTCTGCAAACGATGCCGAAACCTACCAAACCTCGTTCGAATGACCTCAAAATTTGCACACACGTCATAAATGACACTACGAACCTACTCCAACTTCCGGAATTCTATTCCGACCCCGATATCTAATTTTCCTCTGCAGACCAAGATCGCCAAATTTCTAATTTTTTCCAATTCAAGCCTAATTCTACCACAGACCTCCAAATTACACTACGGGCGCGCTCCTAAGTCCAAATTCAACTAACGGAACTATCGGAATCATAAAACCCCAAATCCTAGATCGTTCACACATAAGTGAACATCCGGTTGACTTTTCCAACTTAAGCTTCCTAATAATAGACTAAGTGTCTCATTTCACTACAAAACCACTCCGGACCCGAACCAACCAACCCGATACCATACTATATAGTTGAATAATATATAGAAGCAGAAATGGGGGAAACAGGACTATAACTCTCAGAACGACTAGTCGAGTCGTTGCAATTAGGAGGCTTGGCTATTCTTAGCAAAAGAAGTGGTAACAAAAGATGGTCGTACATCATATAGAATTTTGCACCGGCTCCTGATGTTAGGATAGGCTAGTTGCCCGGCTCATACTCGTAATTAAATCACTAGTATTAGCACCCTCGCGAATGCGCGGACACTAATCATGTAAATATTTAAGTTATTTGGATTATATGTAAATAATCTTAAGATTTAAATTTTCTCGGTAAATATGGATAATCATTGGATATTAATAAAAAATATTATATGAAAAAAATTAATCATTTCTTCTATTTTTCTTTTGTGATACCATTCTTGCCGGTGTCATTGGATCCTAAAAATACTCAAGAAGCAAAATAATAACTCATATTTATGGCAAAATAATCAAATGTTGAGACTAAGAATGACTCATTGGATACGACTTGCCTCTTTAGTACTAACTTAAACTCTTATTTGGTGTGTTGATATCTCTTAAAAATATTTCTTTTTTAAAATTTCAGTTTCTAAAACTTTATTTTCAATAATAAATTATTTTTATAATAATGTAAGCAAAAATATTATTCTTAATCCAAAACTCATTTTAGTTGGCTATCTAAAAATTTAAAAAATTCTTTAGCCATTGATTTTGTCTTTACAGTATGACTCCATTTTGATATTTGACATTAACCATGTTAAATATCTGAGTTATTTGAATTATATGTAAATAACTTTAAAATTTAAACCTTCTAAATAATTATAGATAATCGTTAGATATCAATTAAGAAACACTACATGAAAAAGACTAACATTTTCTTAAAATTTGTAATGATAATTTTATTTTTCACTATTCTCATTGGTGTCATTGGAACCTAAAAATAGCCACAAAGCGAAATAATAAATAATATTTATGGCAAAGCACAAAGGTTGACACAATATAAATGATTCTTTGATTACGATGTGACTCTTATACTATGACTTGAACTCTTATTTGGTATGATAATATCTTTAAAAAATATTTCTAGTTGAAAATTTCAATTTCTAAAGCTTTATATATATATATAT